>VZRX01001496.1:291567-329134 GCA_013398075.1 Notiomystis cincta
TGGCTGCAAAAATCATACAAGAAGGGTATTCAGATGAGCCACTACACTATCTGTAATTCTTAGAAACACTGCAGAGGTAACTTGCCACACCAATTCCACCACAGACACCACCAGCATTTCCAGCTGAAAAACCACCTCAGCTCTTCTGAAAGGTTTTCTAAGAAATCCTTTTTTCTCCTTTAGCAAGCCATGACTCATTGCCCTCTATAGCACAGACAGCTACCAGATACAGAACCTTAAGTGCCAGAAAATGCTCCACTAGCTCACAGAGAGTGTTTCAAGTGGAAGCTTCAAAACAGCCTCCAGAACCACACTCGTGTTCAAAGGAGGTGCTAGAGAACAGGGCTGTGTGAAATTTGGCAATACAGATTCACTGGCGGGAACACGGAGGTTAGTTTTGGCTCACAGGAGATCCTCCACCCTGTAGTTTGCTTTAAACAGTTTTAATGAAAAACTCAAAGTGAGATTCAGCTGCAACCATCAGTTTTATCTAAGGTTGGTCAAAAGCAAAAGAAAAAAATTCTATTTCTGTATTTATAAGGTTGGAGGGGGCATGCATCTCTCTTTAGAAGAGACTCTGTATTTTAATTATCTTTGGAAGAGAAGGTAGCTGGGAGACCTGTAATTCTCTCTCACATATGCATGTAGGCAACCAAAACAGCAGCGTGGTGGAGGAGGGGGTGAATTAGTAAGTACATCATACAATCTGTAGCACTGGGCAGCAGACAAGCCTGTCCACTTCACTACTTCCAGAAGAAAAGTTAGTTACTCCTCCCACTTATTTGCAGCAGCATAACAAGCAAATGCTACTCTCTTCAGCCTGAATAGAAATTTATCTCAGACAAAAAATCTGACGGTTCCTCCAGAGGTGCTGAGGCCCAAATAATTATTGTTTTGCCCCTTGTATTTTGGAAAACCTTAAGCCTCAGCACACGAGTGAAAGGTGAATGAGGTAAATCACAGGATGTCTTATTCTGACAGATGACGAGTGGAAGGAGAGAGAAAACCCACCTGGGGATGGTAAGTAGGAATACAAAGTAAGCAGGACAGCCACCCTCCCCATAACAAACAAGCGAGCTGCCTGCCCCTCCGGGATCTCCAAACACTTGAAAGGCAAGAGGTAGCTACAGGCCACTGGAACATTTGCCACTCGAAGGCCTTTGATTCAAAGGGAGAGTCCCCCACACCCTAAAAGAACGAAGATTATCTTGCTAACACAGACCACCAACATTTACTTCAAGTTTTCTGCTCCCTGTAAAACCAGGGAACACATACTTAGCTTTACTCTTCCACAGACTACACTGAAAATGTCAGAAAACAGGACAAGCTAGCTTATAAATAATTGCAAAGCCCCTCCTGAAAAGGGCTGAGAGGGAGGTGGGATGAAAGCTTCCAGCCAGGAAAGCTGTGACTGCCAAGGAGCAGAACAGAATAAGGACAAGGACAGTGTGTGATATCCCAGCTCCATCTGTACACAGAAATGAAAGGCATTGAGGAAAATATCAGTGCAGCTTATGGCAGGCATTCCCAGGTGTGGGAAAATCCTCAGGGGAAGAGCACCATCAACAGAAAATACAGCAGACCTTATAAGAGACAGCTGACGTGGCAGATCCTACAAAAGCTTGTCTGCAGTATCTGAGCGTCTTTTGTTCCCTAGCCCCATTCTTTCACCTGGCAGCTCACAGATTAAAAGACCTGAGAGATGTTCCTGTCACAGAAGACTTTTCCTCAAAAGGCTCCTAAAAGGAGGAGGGACCAGGGTAATGCAGGGTCCACTACAGGGGATGTGTGGCAGTGGAAGCTTTACCCTTCTAATAACAACTCCCCTACTTTTCTGGAAATTCTCCCTAACCCTATCCCCTCGCTACCTGCAGAGTGATAACAAAGCCAACGTTGTCCATCAAGTCTCAATCTGAAGTGACTCAGTTATTCTCAGGAGCTTTGTGTTCATTTTTTCAGCCTGGCATCCTAAGAAAACAAGGTTTATGTCATCATATTGCCTGTCATATGTCTTAACTGTTTGTCCCTTCCTATTAACTTTTGAATCACACCGTACTGGGGATACAGGGCTATGAGAGAAATTGAGTTTCTCGGACAGAAATTGAGTTTCTCTAGGACCGGCGAGCCTGCCTTTGATTGGGTAGGGCAGAGACCCCAGCTCGTGTCTGTGCTGAGAGAAAGGCTAAGAGCAGAGCCAGCACTTATCCCTGCTCTTGGGCCTGTCCAGGCAAGCAGCACACGCGTGTCCCCCGGCCGAACAGCACCGATCAGTCTGCTTCTGGTGCTGCTGGTAGGCAGAGGGTGGGAAGGGGGGATGAGAGTGCTCTGTGGGGAATGGGGTCGGGTGGAGGGCTGAGCTGGACTTCAGTGGAGAAACACATCATCGCAAGCCTGGCCTCATACTCAAGCAAACTTATTGTCTCTGCCAAATTGCCTGTAACTTCATGACACATCATCAAGGACAAATGACAATATTTATCAAGTACTCGCTGAATCCAGAATGGAGCCACACACAAAATAGCAACCAGTTGGAGAATTCATCCATTAGATTTGTTGCTGCAACTTTTTCTTCCCTTTTGCCTAAGCAATGGAAAAGTCATGTTGAAGTCAATTTATTTCCTAATGTCACCACTTTCTAGGTCTGCACAATTAATGCAGGGTTTCTTGAAACAAGTAGAAAGCGTGTGATGAATCAAATGTGAGCACTTGGGAAACAGCACTCCCACAAGACCGTAAGGCTTGGCTCTGGAGTCAGTTTGTGACATTGGTTACAAGCAGCTATACACCCCAAGTGTGCTCTGCAGAGGCAATTTTCTGTATCTACTGACCAAACTATCCATTTTTAAGGAAAAGGGAAGGAACAAAAAAAAGTCCCTTTTTTGCTGCAGCACCACATGGTAAATTTCATTCGTCCTGTCCCAACTGCTTCTAGTGACAGTGGAGTGTTTGTCTGAATTTTTAACAGATGTTTCTAAGTACTCTTGTCCACTTCTCTCTCCTGAGGATTTCTGCAGTGGGATAGCTCTAGATAGTAATACAAGCAATGCTTGTAAGAGGCTCTGGGGATAAATCTGTAGACACTGCATCTAGGATGGGTGTGGGTATGGGTCCAAGCCTTATGAAACTTTGTAAATATTCTCTGAAGAATAGCAAGCTGGACTGACCCTGCCTGCAGATGTTTTTGGAGCTCACCAGCCCCACAGCGAAAAGTAAGACATCTTACAGACAACTGCAACACTCCTGAAACAGCCCTAGAGCAGGATTTAAACTGAAATTTATAAAAGCAGGGGTATAGTGGAGCAGAACAGAATAATGCAAAGGATGATGTGTGATGGTGTAACTCAATTTCAGTTCAAGATACAGAAGATGCTTCAAAGGGGACCGGTCAGGGCTGAGGCAGAATTTCCCAGATGTCAGGTTGCCCTTGGGAGCAAGCACACTGGATTCACTTGACAGGTGTGAAGGTACTCAGAAGAAGTCAGTCAGAACACAAATTGCTTAAAAAAAGAAAATCCTCTGCTTTCATTTTTAAAGAAAGTGAGCATCTTGCGCTAACGCCTGGCAAGGAGGCAGTGACGTCTGCCTGAGTTTGTACACAGCCTGAAACAATCAGCTAAAACATGCTCATGGCTGCTAGTTTACATTATCGAAATGGAACCAGAGCTATTTAATTCTAAAATGAACTCTATTAAAGCTATTGTCAGTGTTTCACAGCAGCTGAAACTGTTTTTTTAAAAGGTCAGTCTACTAGCTAGAGAGTGAAAACAAGCAAGGCGGCTGTGCCAGCCCTTAAGACGTGGCTGCATCCTGCAGTCTGGTTTTGCATTCCCTTAAATGTCGGGCAAGGAGCAGCAGCGAGGTCCCGGCGGAGCCCGCCTGCCCTGCGAGCCGCGGGGACACAGCGGGCTGAGCCCGCTCGGGGCCCGCGCTGCCCCCGCCACAGCCGCTGCACCTCCGCCTTGCCGGGGCAGAGAAAGGGATGGCGGTAGAGGACACCGCTTTTTTTCAACCCCTTTAGCTTTGTGGCCGCTCTGTCATTCACAACAATACCACAGCCCTCCCCCACCCCCAGAAAACCCATGAAGACCCCAACCTAAGAACCACTTCCCTCACAAACAGCGTAGCAGAGCCCCAGACACCCCCACAACTAGCGCGGGCCGAGCAATCGCTGTCATCTTCTGTATTAGCATTTCTGTTAACCCCTTTTGTAAGATCATTTGACTCGGTTTCAAAATGCCTCATTCTGAAAAACACTTGTTAAATATTGGCCCTGACTGCTGCACAAAGTGATAGCTTGGTAGTCATAATCCACAAGATATATTTAGCCTCACAAACTCATCATCAATGGATCTTGAAAGCATTGTAGCCAACCGACTGGAAACCACATGCAATACAAACACATAATAGAACTTTTAATGTGCAAAGAGACTAAACAAAAAGATCCTTGACCTTCTTGCTTTCCCTTGCATACCATTATCCCCAGTGAGACAGCAAATGGAATGACGTGGAGAGCAACAGCTACCAACAAGCAACTTTGGAAGCCAATTTCTACAGTAGTTAAGCAGTTAATGACGTTAATCAGAATGATAACTTATTAAATTCTATATTTATGCAAATAGCATTTTGGCATATCACATTGAGACCTGAGTAGCAGAGCTTGCCAGGGAAAGGTCCCAACATCTTTTATATTTACCACTTTGGTGTTTTTAATACCATGTAAAAGCATCTGCAATGGTCGGTATGTCAGATAAGCTACACTTAAATAAAATGCTACAGTCGCAAATTTGCATTCATGATTCCAAATAGATTAATGAACAAATTGTTTTATTCTTAACCTGTATGAAGCAGAGACTCATCTCTGCAGCTACATCCAATCTCTGCCACTATCTTTTTAACAAGAAGATGACTTTTCTTATAGACCTTCCTAAAATAAGCAACAATTACTGAACAAAGAAAATAACAGGTAGCTCTCCCTCTCTCCATGCTACAGTAGCTAGGGAATCTATGGCACAAAAATATAAAGTAACAGAGTAGTTTATGACTGACATGAAAGGACATTATCCAGGTGTAATGAGATGAATCAGAAAAACTGCAGTTTAGGGCAAGCAGAATTTACAGTAATCTTAGTTTCATAAAACCAGTGTGGAAACCTTACTGTTTTCCAAGAGAAATAGCTGGGAACTTCTTGGTTCTGGATTGTATTTAAATTCAACAAGGATGGACGAAGCAGGGATTGGATGAACAGCTAGGAATTGCACTTTTAATTACTTTCAAGATGTCAAAAAGAACATTAAGATATGCTTATGCATGTAGTTTTCCCTTTTCTTGATTCTGTTGTTTAATAGAATTAAATTCTGTACAGATTTTATTCATTCAGATCCTTCTCTATCTTCAGGAAAATGAGGTGGGAACCACTTCTGCAAGATGTTGTGCAAAATGAGTAATTCACAAATTGAAATTGCACCTCTGTTTTGAAAATCAATAATATTGCTTATACACAAGCCCTAATTGTTGATTTATTTATGTAAATATCTTGGTATCTAGGTACCTTTTCTTTGTTTGTGCAAACCTTGCAACACAATGTTCAAGCATCTCTGGAAAAAATAATTGCCTTTTTTCTCCCCTTTGGGTACAAATTTCTGTGTTTTAAATGAACATGCAGGTTTCCTGTTGCTGCATGAAGCCTTCATTTCAAAATACCAACTAATTCTAGGTTTAATTAAAACAGAATGTTTTAGATCACAAACACATCTCTTTTTTTACAGCACATGTCTTCTTTACCTTAATGTGATTGCTGCCTATTAAGAGAAGAAGGATTTTTTTTTTAAAAAAAAATTAATTTAGTGAAATAATTCAAAGTTTTCCAGCAACTCACTTTATAAAGTGAACTTATGCAAGCACTGAAGCCTTTCCAGAGAAAACAGGATTCTCCGCACCTCCCTCTGGCTTTTCTCCCTACTGAATGCCGTGGCCTTCACTCAACCAAAGGAAATGAAAGACAGACTGAGACAACAGCATCACGTGGGTGAAGGTCAGATTGATTTTCAGCTGTGTGGTGCTGTTTTATCACCCTCAGGACAAAAGTTAAGCCCTTCATTTTTTTTCATGTCTGCTTCAACAGAGCAAATTTTTTTTTCCCCTGAAATTTTGGTTGGGGTCCATACCACCAGAATTATCAAGGATAGCCTAATTTAAAACATTTGTGAAGATCTTCCATCCTCACAGTAAAATCCAGAGCAACTCACACACCACAAAATTTCCATGAGTTTCCTCTGTTCCCTGTGTACAAACAGTGGCTCCTTGAAACTACTGAGGTTTCTGCAGTGACATTCGTTGACAATAAAAGCAGAGTGGGATGCAGCTGCTGGCTGTTTGCAGTGATCCTGGGCACAGGAGAAGAGCAGTTGCTGTCTCAGAAGGGGCAAGTTCACAAATTGTTTTTTCTCCCCATCCTCCTTCCTCTCCTCTCCTCCCTGCTCAGAGAGGCCAAGCTCTCCGAGAGCTGAGCCTCCCGCCTGTCACTCGGCAATCTGCACATGCACGGCCAATTACTGTGGCAGCCTCTGGAAAAACAGGGACTTTTGCTAACTCTGATTGCACTTTTCCCAACTCCAATGCCACTTACAAAATCACTCTCCCCCAACTTGTAAGAATTGGCTCTCCTCACTTCTCTTCTAATTGAGAAAGATTCTCCCCAAAGTTATGATGTTATTTCAGATAGTCAATTTTAGCTAGTCATGTCTTCAAAACTGAACTGATTAACCTAAAATGAGGCATTTTGTACATCACAGATAAGTATTTGCATACCTAGTTATCGAGAGAAAGCACCTTCCCTCCCATTTCCAGTTTTCTGACAGACACAAAACTCTGTATCCTCTCGTTTAAGCTATGAGACAAGAAAATCCTACTCACTTTCATTTCCTTTTGTTTTAAATATTGGGTGGAATTGTCTTATTTTGTGTGAAGAGTGCAACAGCACCATGATTGCCTCCTAAAGATGACAGATTATCCTCCATGAAAAAGCAAGGAATACTATCTATTTTATTTATATCTAAATATATCTAGACATCTACATATCTATCTATGTACCTGAGGCCCTGGTCCAAATCAAACCCCTTACACTTGATACCATTGAAACACCTTGGAATGTGTGACATCAAGCAGCTATCCAGGTTGGATCTGGATGCAGTCTGAAAGCAAATCAAATAATTTTCTCGGTTTTGTGAACAAAGATGTGACTGGCACATGGCTTTAGTTCCTCTGAACGTAGCTGAATGTGCCTCTGGAGCAGCACACGGAGCAGTGTGATTTCTTACAGCACCCCAAGGAGATCTGCCAGTCCCCACAGGATGGTTCAAGGAAGGCTCTGCACATGCACAGAGCTCCAAGGAAGAGCCAGCTCTGGGACAATGGACGAGAGAGCAACTGCAGCTGAGAGTCAAGGAGAAACCAGGAACACAGCCAGGTGTAACTTAAATGTATAAACTGTGAATGGCTCGGTTACACGCGGTGTGCGGAAGGGCAAACGCCAGCACAGCAGAGGGGAGAAGACTGCTGGGAACAAGATGCAAAATGGGGCAGTCCAGAAAGGAGCAGGCAAGGAAAAAGCCTTCGAGGAGGGACCACAGGGACTCACATGCACAGGCAATGGGGAGAGGAAAGGGCAGAGAGCGGCCACCCCAAGCACACAGCCAGAACGCACAAAAGCACAATCCCAAACGATGCAGAGACAGACCACAAGCTAAGTACCACCATAAATAACTGTCCTAGATGCATGTTGAATTTTTGGCTGGTTTTGGTTTGGTTGGTTGCTATGTTTGATTGATGCAGATTAAACAATGTACTTCAAACCTGCTTACACTACTCTTGGAGTCCAGTAAATTACATCAATTCAGTTTTGCTCAAAGAAAATAAACACAGGTGTGTGTGTGTATTTATATTTCTGTAGACTGCATGTTCATAAAGGGAATTTACTCTACTTCTATCTTTCCAAATTTTCTAATGAATAATTAGTAGATGTAGATTTCTAAAATGACCATTTAGTATAAATTATATCAAATCTCATTTATTTTAAGAGATATCATTAAGTACAAAGTCTGCATGAGTGAACTGAGTTCACTGTAGAGGAAATGACTGGGAATTATGTTCAAAAATCTATTCAAATGTTTAATGTAACAGATTCCCTGGAGAAGAGAAAAGCAATGGGCTTCTTCAGCCTTTCCTTATGTCCTCCTCAGCAAGTGTAACAGTAATTGAGTAGCAACAAAAAGAGGAGCCAAAAAATCTTTCATCATTATGCCTGAGAACGATTTTCAAGGAAGCCTAAGGAAGAGATGGACCCACATGCCAAAAAAATGATGCTTTCAAGAGGAAGTTCACCCCCACCATTACCAATGTCACCAGCAACAAAACCCACCTGGATTAAAGACCTTGGCTCTTCCCCCAGTTTCATGCATGTCATTAGGCAAATCAGTGCAGCTACAGTAATTTTCATCCAAAATAACTCAGGCTATTAATGGGGAAGGTCTTGAATTCTCCCCCAAATGCTGACCTCTCATTCCCCTCATGTTGACATAGAGCTTGTGCAGCTCCATAGGGCACCAGGTCTGGGAGCTGCACAGACTAAAAATCAATCCCTTTAATTGTCAGCAATGTCAGCTCCCAAAGACAACACAAACCTTTTACCAGCATAAGGCAGGAGATGGAAGGGAGGAAGGAAGCACTCCAGTAGCAGTCAAAACGTAAGCCAAATTAGAATGACAACGTTTTAGTTCCATGATGATAGAAATAACAATTCCTTGTGTCAGGAAGGGGTTGCTAGTCAGATTGTTTAAAAATTACAAAGTGCTGGAATGCCCTACAAAGTATTTAGCATGAACAGACCAAGTGCCTTGAAAACACCAAATCAATTTTTGATTACTTAAGACAATGAAAACTGCTTGTTTTAAGCAAGATGCTTGAATAGCATTACCTATATTTAATACATGTAATTTACTTAAATTTCTACAGAGTATATTTTCAACAATTTAAAATTGAAAATGAAATTATAAAATTTGCCCTACTATTAAAAGCACCTATTAAAATTACTTAAATGAAACAGCATTCAAAATGTACATACTTGCTGCCAAAGCTCTGAAGGAAGTCAGAAGCTGCTTAGACCTCTGATGGAGGTCCTCTGATGTGTAAGCCCAGCTTGGAGAGCAACAGCCTCTCCAGCAGGTGCAGGGAAAATATTTCCCTTATTCAGTTTATTTGAGTGGTTCAGTCCAATAGGCAGTTTGTTGAGAACAGAGGAACTGCTTGGCAGATGATCCCTACTTTGCTTCTTGCCAGCCTACGGCAAAGAAAGGCGTGAGACGCCCACGGCCCACACAGGCACCCGGCTGCGGTTGTCCCTGGCGGACACGTACCTGGGTGGGTCCCTGCTGCTCCCGCGGGGCCGGCCCCCGGCAGCCCCCAGCAGCCCCCGGCAGCCCCCGGCAGCCCTCAGCAGCCCTCAGCAGCCACCGGCAGCCCCCAGCAGCCCCCGGCAGCCCCCGGCAGCCCTCAGCAGCCCCCAGCAGCCCCCGGCAGCCCCCGGCAGNCAGCCCCCGGCGGCCCCCGGCAGCCCCCGGCACTCTCCCGCCGGCCCCCGGCAGCCCCCGGCACTCTCCCGCCGGCCCCCGGCAGCTCCCGCCGGCCGCCACTCGAGGCGGGCCGAGCGCAGGCTCCCGCACCCAGGGGCCATGCGGAGATGCTCCAGAGCGCTCCCAAAGCCAGCCAGCTGAAGAGGACCAACCCATGCTGGCACGTTTCCCTAAAGCCAGCCGGCACCAGGGGGTGGAGGCTGCTTTCTGGCTTCCCCGAGCCTGGAGCACAGTTAATAACATGCCAGCTGTATCTGCAGACAAGCCAAGTTTAATGAGGCTACAACAAAAGCATTCAAATATGCACTACAGAACTTCTGTAGGGATTTTTTCTAGAGCTCGTTTTTAAAAAATGAAAGATAGGAATTCTTGACAATGTTTGTACACACACTTCCTTCATTTTTAATTGATTTTTTTAAAAATTATATGCCGCAAATTCAAACAAATCAACATTAGAAAGACTTGTTTAAATTAATCCCACTACTTCCAACAGCAAAATTATGCTGTGTGATGAGTGCTTGAAATGCACTGCTGGTTGCTTTTTTCTTAATAAACATTGAAGTCTTAATTGTTTTTCCCCTACATGGCCAGACACCATCTTTCTGTCTGCCAGGTCTTCACACTAGGACAAGTCCTGTCCCTGGCCTCCCGCTCGGGAGCCAGGACAGACACACCAACGTGACCACATCTGTGGCAAAGCGATGGAGGGGACAGCTGACCCCCTCAGCCTCCTATCAGCCATGCCTCACCACATCCCTGTCTCTTACTCTGGGCCAACGTACATGAGGTATCAATAAGAGTACTCAAAAGGGATTTAGAGACAGGGGAGGGACAGCAAAAGAAGTCTGCTCAGGCATGAGGGGATGGGGAAGGTGGAAAAGGGGCAATTGCTCACTGTCTTCTTCACCAGAAGAACCAGAGAGTCTCAAAGGAAAGAATGTAACAAAACTGAAGGGAACAAAAGGTGATGCTTTTCCCCAATGTGTAGTTGAAATCTGGGTCCCCACCACAGGAAAAGCTTAACTGCACTTCAAAATGGAAATTCATGGAAGAAGATTGTCTGAATAATTTAAATAAAAAGCACCACAAAGTGCTCAGATAAGTTTGCTGACAGCTAGGAAAACATTCTGGGGAAACAGCACGACGGGACTGTCAGGCTGCCTCAGTATGGCCATCCTTATATGAAGAGTACTTACCCAATTGTCTGCAAAGGGATAGGGGAAGAAATCAGGAAAAACCCCCAAACTCTCAGTGCATCTCTTTTTCACTGCTTACATGTGCAGTTTGAAGATCTCAATGGCTCTGAATGTGCCAAGGCTGTTGATATGGCCATCAGTTTTGTCCCTCAACAACCCACAGGAAGGCAATGCATGCCCTTCAGCAGCATCCTAGCCAGAAATAATCTGTGCTCTTGTCCATCTGAGACGGGACAACCCCAGCACATCCTCCATTTAGCTCTCTGAGGCTTTATTAAAGGCCACTTTGTAACAAGCACATATCTATTGTAGTCCCTGGGCTATCCTCACTGCAGTTCTGAATTGAGTTTCATATACTGGGTTTTGTCTACAACCCCCTGAATGCTGGGACTTGCTTAGGGTGAACAGGGATCCTCCTTCCCACAGGCATAGCTGCACTTGTAGTACTCAACAGGCTCCAGCCTGGGAAGGAACCCTTTCCACTGACTCCCCTCCCTCCTTTTTTATTTTTTTTTATTAATAAAATCCCTTTATTATTTACTTAGATTTCTGTATGCTCAGAAACAAACCTGCCCTATGTAGACCCCCACAACCCTCCCTCTGCTGTGCTATGGCAATGGATTACCCTTGCAAACAGAAATCTGAAGCAGGAGGAGAAGGGGAGGTGGAGGCTGCGTGAGGCCTGAGCTGGTGCAGGCGGATCTGGGCAGGCTCCAGCTCCCCAGTGCAGCTCCTGCTGCACACAGGAGCTCTCACAGCCAGCACTCAGCACAGCTCTTGCTTCACAGCACTTGGGGTGCTGCGGTCTCTGTGCATCCCCATTGCTGATGCAGTGAAGAAGAGACTGGCTTCTCAGCCAGCCAGGGGCACTCTGCTCACGATATCCAAAGGACATGCTTCCTTTAAGAGGCCCCATTTGAAACATGCACCCACTTTCTCTTTTATCCATTTCCATGCATACCTGGGCTTACTTTGCAGCTACTTTTTGAACTAGATAAAAGCAGATAAAAGAACTCAATTAAAGTAGCAAGAATGAAACAGTCCCTTGCTAATACAAGCAGGCTAACTTGTCATCCTCAGCTCCTCACTGGGCCATATGTTTAAAAATGACAAGGAAAATGGTCTTCCTGTGTGAAAAACATATGCTGCTTGAGGAAAGACATCATCATTGCTAAGAAATTTTGCGCAGGCTAAGAGCGCCTAGCCGGGCCACGCACAGTGGCTGCCGGCTATGTGGGGGCTGAGAAAGGGGTGGAGAGAGCTCATTACTTCCCTCCTGCCAGGGGTTTTGGTGACATGCAACCAAGCCGCCCGCAGCCGCGCTGGCAGCGCTCCTATCTGCACACGCAGTGCCTGGTGCTGCCTCCCTCGCCACCATCCCCGGGGGGACCGGCACAAAGGTGGCCGTGGCGATTTGCAGGGGATGGCGCCCGGCACACTGGCAGGCGCTTATCAGCGAGTGCACTGCCCAGCTCCGCGCGGCGGCCCCGCCGCGGGACACCCTCCGCGAGGCTGCAGAGCAAATCCCCGCCTGGGTGTCCATTGTTCGAAATTCGCATGTCCCCCAGCAGAAATCTCTGCAGGCACCGGCCTGCCTGCAAAACCCCGGAGAGCCCGAGAAACAAGCGCTGAGGCTCAGCCGCGCTAACGCCTCGCCGTGCCGAGGGGCACACGCGGGGGTCTCACCTACCTTGGCCTGCGGATGACCCTGGGGTCGGGCAGGGGAGCAGCGCTGTTAGGGAGCACAACGCTTTGCACTTTGCACAGCGGTGTCAAACCCACGCGGTACCTGACCCTGCGCTGAGGCACATCTGCCACGTGCGGGGCAGAGCCAGCGCTGCAGCCTCAGCGAGCGCTGCACGGGATGCGCTGCGAAACCTCGGCGTGGCCGGGGCGGCTGAAGGCCCCGTTTGACATGGAATTCGCAGCTGGGCTTCTGTTTGTCTTCAGATCCCAACTCGGATGTGGGAATGTGCTTTATGTTCTATGCGATAAATACGTATTTCACTGAGCACCTGCACAGAAAGCCAGTCAGCACAGCTCCTTATAAGCACGTGCAAGCAGAAGTCCTTGAGAAAGGCTCTTTTCAGGCTGGCTGGGACCCTCCAGGTAAACTGAGCCCTCACCTGTGTGGTGACAGCAGCCAGGGGAGCCAGGCCCCAGCCCAGCCAGCCACGTGTGCCCCTGCAGCAGTGTGGGCTCTCAGAGCTCTCGCACGGCGGGCACAGACAGTGACTGCAGGGAGACGTGCGGGCACCGCGGCCGGGCTGCCGAGCCCGGGGGAGCCCTGCGCTGTCCCTGCACCTGGACAGGGGACATCTGTGACAAACTAAGGACAGGAGCCTGCGCTTGGAGCCCTCCAAGTGATTGACAATAAAAACACTGCCCCGGTGCCCATTTTCAGATCTAGACAGCAAGAACTGAGGACTCCAGGGAAAATCCATGTTTTTACAGTTTGTGATATTACTGAGCTTTTCTGGTGGTGATTTAAAAACACTGCTATGACCTCTGGAAAGAAGGGAAACTGCATTTCAGCACGACAACGCAGAAAAGAACAAAAAAAGGAAACTTGTTATTTTTTTAAGCTTGAAACACTAGTCAGGTTAAGAGAAAGGAGCAGAATTCTGGCAAGGACAAGAGCACTCAGACTGAGCCACAACAGAGTAATTAGGGCCAGTAGGTCATTAGAGACACAGCTGTATAAACTAGGTGTATAATTAAGTTTCCACACTGCTTTTTCACAACTGTATTTCAGTTTCTTTTGTGGAGGACAATCAGTAATTCATTAAATTAAAGATGTAACAACAGCAGCAGCAAAAAGAGAGAAAAATCTCTGACTTGCCAATCAGGTGCAACCAAAGATTACAATTTAGGAAGGGCTAATTTTGGAAATGTATATAAGACATCTCTCTTTGTCAGTGGCAAGTAAAAAGTGCCATCTGACAAAAACATTCATGAGACATCGTCACTTGTTGACAAGCTGCTGTGTATGTGTTTCTGGATAAGCACCCCGCAAATACGGTTGCATGGCAATTATAATTCTTGTAGCAGGTGAAATATAAGAAAATGCAAAATTATACACTAGCACGAAACAGTACCTCGTTTCAAACGTAAGCCTAGTGTACAAGTTACAGGGCATTTAAAAGAAGCAACTGCAAGACTTTAATTATAAACTAGTTCCTACCGTACAGTAGTTTAGAAAAATCAGCTGCTTCCAAGCTGGCAATATCCATATATAGCTCTGCTGCTGTTTGAAACAGACAACCTGTAAAGTTATCAACAACAGAAGAGGACCTCATGAAATGCTCAGAGACCCCGCCAAAACCTACTTCTGTCCGCTTCATTGATGTGCTAATTTGCTTTAAAACACTCTACAGTTCACTTGAGAATCTGAAGAAACGACTTTACCTGAGACTATTCTGACCCATGGGAGGAAAGGGGTGGAGGAAGAAAAAAAAAACCACAATAAAATACTGGAGCTAAACCCAGACAAATGCAGGCGGATTAAGGCACACAAGCCAAATGACAAAGCTTGTGACTTTTTAGCCACTTTTTGTCAGACAACAAACCACTTGGCACAAACCAGACACTGATATATCACAGAACAGTTGCTTGATGTAGGGAGTCTTTGGTGCTTGTTGTAGGACACAGTAAGTTGTAAATCCACGTGTAGTTCTTTACTCTTGCCACTAAGGCTGTAAGATAGCATCATCCTACACCTACACTGTAACAGCAGCATGTAAAACACATAAAAAAGGCTGCACATGATGCCAATGGCAGTTACTTAGTCCTCCCTATCCTAGGGGATATAGTGAGTTTTAAATAATTTTAAAAGCTTAACATATCCAGCGCATACAACGGTGTTTTTATTTGTTCTCAGAGTATTTTTCAAGATGCTGCTGTTTAAGGAAACAGTTTAAGGCACTGTTTCCAGGACTGCTGCAGGAGAGCTCATTTGTGGGGGCAAGCTGGGAGACAAGGGAAGACAGTAAGGAAATGTGATGTTTCTTTGGAACAAGCTGCCCCCATTTAGGCCCTTTTCAGATCCCTGTAGACACTGGGAACCTACAAACTGCAATCACAGACATCACTCATGAGCAAAAGGTATAAAAGGCACCTAATTCTGTCAGAAGGAGAACATCTCTACTACACTGACATCAAAAGGAATGCCATGCACCTATGCTACCAGAGATGTCTAGATTTCAGCAGTGTTTTGTCCTCAAAGAAACAAGTCTGAAATACATGAAAAAGCAAGGGGGGAATGGCTGTTACTTCCTTACATGTCAAAGCAGCTGTGTTCAAACTGTATTATAACTCCAGCACGCTGTAATGAATTTCTAAGGGATTCCAGTGAAATAGATGGTTTATCCTGTTCTTTGGAGTGATCTTTTGTAATCCTGCAACACTCCTGAGCTACAATACCTTCCTAACTTCAGTATCCCAAAGGAAGTCATTAGTTATGTTGTATTATCAGCCTGGTGATGTTATCACTACAAATATTACCTGTATTGATCTGGAGCCATGTAGACATGACTGAAAGCCCTGCTTCAGATTAAGACATGAAAATCTAGCTTGCCAAGAGGTCAGACACTGCGTTACACCCTCAGGTGTGTCAGGCAGGCATCACAGGCAAAAGGAGTGCAGGGTAACTAAGGACACAGGCAAATAGCTCTTTTTGTTGGGTAAAATCTTTAAATATAACACATTTTCTAATGTGGTCTCTAGATTTTCACCCAGGTGGTGCAAGTCGTTTTGGATGAACTGAACAAAGACACACATTTTGCATGCTTTCCTCAAAACCCCTCATGTTTATCAGGCCATGTATCAAACTGGTGAATCTGAATGAGTTGGTTTTTCCTTAAGGTAAGGTATGTGAATATCCAGCAATAGTCTAGATTGTCATCATGGAAACATTCTCATCCCAAAATCGACAAATGCAATCTTCCTATTTACTTTAAATCACTTCAGGACACTAGATTAAACTGAATAGAAAACAGACACTCTTGTTCTGGAACAAGGATTATCTTCACATGGAGATAATTAGAACTTATTTCATGTATATGCAGATAGTTATATGGTGCCTTTTTGGGACAAAATGTCTTTGTAAATCATCAGCACATGTGAAGACAGTAAAAGAAGACAAAATTATGCTACCTGCAATCAAGAATAGCAATGGGAATACTGACAAATTATTTTGATATATCCCTAAAAATATAATTTATTTTTCTTAGTCTTACTAACAGAATACTACACTGAGGATAAAAAAAACCTCTGAGGTGTGAAAACACTGACTGAATTTACATGAATAGAATCTCTAGGTTGCTACATTTTAATGCAGATTTTCCTCTGTAAAAAAATTGCTCCTTTTCATAGCACTGCTGTCCCTGTCCTAACCTTATGTTCCTCCTCTGGAGTCCCCATCAGCAGTGCCTGCTCCCCTGTGCCAGTTGTGCCATTACAGCTGTTTGGGGGCCACGCAGGGAACCAGACCCAAGCAGACATTTGGGCTAAAAAGAGCCTCCTTTCACAGGGCTCAGCCCCAGCACCATGAGCAGCTGTCCCAGCACAGCTGAGGAGATCAGGCAGTGATGGAGCAGTGGCCACCCTTGGAAAGGTGGCCACGTCCACATGGGCTGTGCACTTACCCTTCCAGTTTGGAAAACAAGGGGCTTTCTGAATAGAAAGTTACATTTTCTTGCTTACTCCCCTGCAGCAGAGTGCCACGTGCAGAAGGCTCAGGCCAGTGCTGTGGCTGTCAGCTGGCTGGGAAATTACCCTGCAAGAAGTGGCCTTTCGATTTTATGCACTTTCAAGTTTGCAGCCTGTGTAGGGCTTAAATGAGAGTGCAGAGCAAGGAGCCCTGGGGGTAGGCTTAGGACTGCAATCCCTATTCAACTGCAGTCTGGGGAAAAGCCCCAACATCCCTCTGTCCTTCCTCCCAGCAAGCAGATGGGAATGAGAGCAGGGGGTCCTCTCTTCTGCAAGCAGGGAGGGTGCTCTTGGGGTGGGAGTCACACCAAGCCAAAGCCTGCACCTGACCCTCCCTCTCTTGTTGTATTCCATTCCCTGTATTTTTTCTTGGCTGAGCATCATTTTACTTATGCCCAAAAAGGAAAGCAGAAAACATAGACTAATTACAAAACAAATTAAGTGGCCAGGAGGAATATGCACTCAGGGGAAAGATGACGGGATACTGCTGCACCAGAGGAGAAACCAACCCTCCTGCCTTCTGCCAGCCTTGACCTACCCGTCTGCCATAACAGCAACTGCCTAAAAATAATTTAGATGGGTGTGGAGGAAAAAGTGATGGCAGAGTATTCAACTCTGGGAAGGTGAAAGATAAGAATCCCTGATTTAAATACACATGAACATATTCTGCACTCCCCCTCCTAAGATTTTATTTAATCTTTGGTAAAATCTGCAAAGCTTTTTCCTCCCCCTGTAAATCGGCTTAGCGTGCTCTGCTGAGTACCTGCTGCTACCGCCGGCCATGCAGAGGCAGCCCTGGAAAAGCAAGGTATGTTGCAATTGTTCACACCGGTGCTCTGAGCTTGTTCTTACTTTACAGAAAGTAAAATCAAGATCAGCGTAGGCTGATGCCATCCTCCCTTCCATAAAATTCAAAAGGCAATGTAATAATAACCTAGGGAGAATGCTGTATTTTTAGGGTGGGATTACAGAACTCGCACTATGAATTTTAATCTCAGGACTCATCAAGTTCTCTTAGGGGTTCAGAGACCTCTTTTCCTGGGAGTTTTGAACACTTCAGTCATATAACTTTTTTAATCTTCCTATATTTGTAGAGAGTGGAAAAAATACCTGCCTAAAACTTTTAGCATTAAAAAACCCCACAACATTTTTGTCTAACGTAATTACTGACAGATTCCAATTGGAAAGCTGTTGCTTTTATTTTAATTTTATTAAAGGAGTGAACAAAGGCTACCCAAGGCACCACAATAAAATTACATTAACTGTAAAATTACATTATTAATTCTTTAATCTCACTTGAGGCCTCAAGCTGTTGCTATGTCCAATTACCCAGCTAACCACCTGTCAGAACTGTAAAGCTAGTTTAACATTACCTCCAGGACAGTTGTGTGCCCTGTGTTCAGTCAGGTCTGCCAGTGAATCGAAGTCCTGCTGACAGTTATCGCAGGTGTAAATTGACTCATCCTCCATGTCTTCATCTTCCTCATTTCTCTCTTCCTGGCTCGTCACACTGTTCCTCTCTTCCAGGGCCCGGCTGTCCTTCGCTTCGCTCTCCAGCTCTCCTCCCAGGCCACCTGCCAACAGCAAGAACATCCTCTAAGTTTGAGAGGTCTGAAAAATAAGAGCTTTAAGAAGGATGTTGCACTTATTAAGATACATTTAATTACAGCCGCTCTCACATTATTCCCGACACCTTTCATTATATTAATGTGGTTTTTATATCATGTGGTGCAACAATTCTCAACTGTATTCTCTGCTGCTTAGTGCGAATCCTGCAAACACTCTCTCCTAATCTTCTCTGGTGGGTGTATAGCAGGAGCCTCTAACTCTGTCATATAAAGTTGTTAGTGTTTTATCACTTAACCAGATTCTCAAAGCTTTAAAAATTGGCAAGATTAATTACAGCCCGCAAAGAAAAGGCATGTGCTGAATTTTAATTCTCAGTGCTCTCCTCTTCCCACCGCCCCCAAGCCCCAATATTAGTAACAACAAGTGAAAAAAATGCTCTAGCTGAATATCCCAAAGCACACACATACCCCAGGACATGAGAGGTCTTGCTGAACTAATGAGAGGCACTTGGTTGGGCAGATGAGCCTGACATTGTGCTGACCTAGCTGAGAGCAGACACAGTGCATGTGACCTTCAGGTCTCTCCGATATTTTTTATCTTGGTCTCTGGCCAGAGTGTGGGTTAGCATATACATCTTTGCCAACCCCCCCAAGTTTTTATCTGCATTTGTGCACAGGGAGACAGCTCTCTGACAGCTCCAGAAACTCCCCAGTGTGGGGGGCCAAGCACCCCAGCGCCGTGCAGGTGGCAGCTCCACACAGGGCAGCTGGGTCTCCACTGGCCATGGGGTGGGTGGCAGGACAGCTGCTCACTCCCCCCAGGACACCCTCAGTGGTCTTTGTGAGGTACAGGCTTGCAGCCACATCCTCCAGCCTCCAGGACACCCCCCTGGCCACAGTGGACATCCAGATGTGCCTGAGGGCAGTCCATGCACACAACCCTTACTTGGGCTCTGGAGAGGCTGCAGAGCTGAAAATTCCCTTCTAAGTCCCTGCTGCCCTCTCAGCAGGGAAGGCATCCATTAGACACAGTAGCCATGTTGACCAGGCTTTGGGGAGCAGCTGAAACAGAGGTGATCCAGCCCCATGTGCTACACCTGCACTATTTCACCTGCCTCCACAAGCACTCACACTGTTAATACACCCTGCCAGGATGATGGGAACACTTGGGAAGTCATTCAGAAAGTGAAATAGAACCACACACTCTTCCAGTAAAAGAGATCCTCACACACACTGGATGACCTCAAAAGCCCAGGAGCTGCTCTCAGTCAGGTAGGAGGGAGATGCCACCTTGGTTTGGGATGCATTTGGGGTTTAAGCCATTAAGGAAGGACCAGCAAACAGAGAGATGAATTGTTTCTAAAAGCAGATTAAGGACAACCAATGCTGAGAACATGAAGCAAAGCTGAAAATAAAATTTATTAAAGACGAAAACTGGTTACCACAAGCACTGCAAGTCAGACACACACATTAGTAGAGCTCTGCTACCACTATCCAGCCAGAGCACGTTTCATACCATCTTCTGCTCTGCGCATGGTAACATAAATCAGCCGGTGTAAAACACTCTGCAGCTTTCCATGGAGCACTCGTAACATGACGTACCCTTCCAAGTGCAATGGAAATATTAAAAATCAGTGCCTGCGTGTGGCGTGTCACAGCATCCCTCTTAGCAGTTAACTGATCTGCACATTTTCAGATTCTTTTACTGCTAAATTATACATACCTTTCTACTACAAAATTTCCATGAAGGGCGAGATATAATATTCATCTTAACAAATCAGATATGCCACTTACACAGCAGTAATGAATTTAAGGATTTAGTTATAAAAAGTATCACTCACTAAGCACTCCATATTGGAAGTCATCATCTCTACTATGTTTATTCAATAAAATGCTGCTAGCTGAACGTCATGCTTTATAGACTCTTCCTTAAATAAAAATGTCTTGTAATGAAAAAAAAACACAATTCTGGTTCTCTTATATTGCTACTTCACCAAATAATAAGTCACATTTAGGTCTCTGCTAGCTTTGCTTTATTTTACACATCATTCAATGTATATATTCAAATTACCACTTACATTTTGTCATATTTACTTGGCATACCTTTATACAGTGTCTCATTCCAGACTGCAATCACAAACATTTTAGCTCATTCAATCTTTTTAAAGCCTATGTACTGTAGACTCGATAGTTAATAAATCAGAATGTCAACTCTCCAGTTTTATGACAGAAACCTATAAAAAAAGTCCAAGTATATAAATGTAACCTAAAGAATTGGCACCTGCGTCCATGCCGCCTGCTGACAAAGACCTCAGGGAAGCACTTCTGGACCAACTTAGCCACAACCTGAAGAACAAAGCTTTTAGGCAACTTTGGGGAGCTTTAAGGGACCCTCACTAATATTTTTAGCAGAAATTCTGCCTTTTGAGAGTTAACCTAAAGACCAGCTGATCTGGTGAGTACACTGTGACAAATTCATCCTTGGTTTTACTCCAATACTTTGTGACTACACCAGGGATAAAGCTGCTCGACCGAGTCCAACAATAACAAATAATTTAGCACACTGCTTTAGGAAAAATAAATTGTACAATGTGAGATAAGAAAATAGATTCCCGACTGCAAAGCAAAATTCCAGAAACATATTTTAATTCCCTATTGAATGGGAAATCTGATCCTCTAGGCAACTTCTCAAAAGCGTCGTTGCTTGACAGAGTTGTATGTCAAATAACACAAGAGTGAAGCTTGCAGAAATTATTTAGCAAATTCAACAGTGCTTTACAATGGGATTTTTTTCTGGTTTTGGCGAGTTGAAGGAACTGTACATGTCTGCCACACCTCGGTGTTACTGTCCTTCAAACAAAATGGTCTTCAGATTCCTCTGCTGAGAGCTGCACACTTCGTGCTTGCCTTGTGAATAGCAAACACTGCTGAGAAAAACCCGTGGTGTTTCTTGGGGTTTTGACCTTTGTCTCTACTCTTTTGGCCACAGGCTGCCAGCAGGGTGTGTGGGGTGCGGGCGGCCCTGGGGAGACACTCACTTCTTGCCCAGGGGAGCAAAACAAGCAGGGCAGTGATGGGAATGGGTGGTCCAGCCAGCAAGGAAAAGCTTCAAACGCAGCCCAGCTGCTCCCGCAATGAGCTCAGTTTCCCTGATGAGGACAGCAGGCCACGAGCATTCCTCGGGAACTCGTTTCTGCAGAGCTCTGCTGTAGCAGTTCACAAATTTAACCTGCAACTTTCCTGCTGGCAAGAACTGCCAGAGCACCTCGCCCGTGGGTGCAAGCACCCTGCCAGAGGGGTTTGGGTCACCAGAGGAGGCCAAGGTGCTGCTGGCACCAGGAGCAGGGGTGGCTTTGGGGCTGGGCCTGCCTCGGAGGGGACATGTCTGTGCACCACCACCAGCCCAAAGGGGCTTTTGTTGCCAGAGCAAACAGCACCTTTTGCAGTCTCCAAAGGTCAGTGGCTGCCTTGTGGCAGCAAGCACAGATAGATATATTTTCTGCCACAGCTAATTTTTAAGATTCTGTTTTTAAGCCTTGGATTTTAGTGAGCTTAATTCAAGAGTAAGTAGCTTCTATCTAGATAGCTTAAAAAATTCACAATATTCACAGTTACCGGCCTGGAGGAGGTTATGCACCCAACACCACTGTGAGGACAGCACAGCACCACAGGCACTCACCTGCCAGGAGGGAACTGCTGGCAGCACCAGGAGAAACGATCAGGATCAATGATCACTGATCAGTTCCAAAGAGGGTGTAACACTTCAGTGTTATGAGCAATTTTTAAATGACCCTGCCATATCTAATGATGGTTCTAACAATCTTCTTTTATGAGTAAGAGAAGATACAGTTTGAGAGGTCAGTCTTAAAAGTACACCTTACTACCCAAAATGTCAGGAAATGGGGGGGGGGGGCTTTTCTGTTTTTCTTTTTCCTTTTTTTGCCCCCCCCCCCTTTTTTTTTCCCCTGTAGCACAGTGGAGGGCCTACAGGGCTTTGCACAAGAAGAATATTTTACCCTATGACCTAAACAATCTGGCCAACAGTCAGGAATATGTTATTCTAATTGCCACTAAAGTTAATGTTGTTAATGACTCTCGCTTTTTCTATACAAGCCAGCTTATGCTCTAGAAAGTTACTATTTCAAAGGAGACATAGCAAGAACTGGGAGTGTTCCTGCCTGACCTGGTGGTCCAAGGAATGTGGCAAACTTGGCAAAGCCGAAAAAGTGAATTCCCAGAGGCCCAGTTTGAAAGTTGCAGTCAGTAGAAATGCCTTCTGAGCTGTGTTCAAAACAGCTCTGTTACAGGAACAACGCACTCCTAAAGCCAAATATTTGAAAACAGATTACATGTACCATGTTCAGCTCAGGCCTCGCTGCAGTCAAGAGCAGATTTCCCTGGCTTCAGTCAGCCTGGGACACACGGCCCTGCCACCAGGCTGGGACTGTGCTTGGAGCTTGGTGTGGCACAGCCTCAGCACAGGACCACAGTGAGCCCAGCCACGAGAGCAAACAGCTTTGGGCACTGCGGTTATGGGGGCAGGACTCGGAGCACAGCATGGCCAGAGCCATACTGGAAAAGGTGGATGCCTACCTACACTTCCACTGAAACACTTGGAAATGGGTAACACCTTGCGACACATGGGCCAGGAAACTTGAAAAGAAACCAACCACAGCTTATTTTTTCATCTGTGGAATCAATTATAGGCAGTTTAAATTTCTTATTTTGTCAACACAATTCAGGGTAGGCAAACATTTCTACCTTTGCACCAGTAAATTTTCTGGGGCTTTTCTTTAGTATTTTTTTAAGCCTGTGGACTTTTTGAAGCTGGATTTATTTTAAATCTAGGACTGCTCTTAGGAACATGTTATTTAGTGCAGGGTCATGCCTGGCTTTAAATAGGTCCCTTTATGGGGCTTCCAGGAAGAGTTACTTCTTTTCAGCAGGCACCCACTGATGCAGTGCTAGGCAGCACTTTCTATCCCAGCAACTTTGCCACACAGAGCTAAGGCAGCAAAGTTACGCTCTGCAAAGCACCACATAAACATCTGCACACATGCACAGGCACTGCCCAGGTCTGGCAGCTGGAAGGCAAAACGTAAAATGAAGAGCAGCAAAGAGGCATCTCTTCACTCCCCACCTCAGTCCAAACAAAAACAAACAGCAGGGTCACAAAAGAATATGGTTATTTCTAGAAGTTTTCCCGAGATGCAGGACAAGTGATAAAAGTACATGGCACTGAAGAAATAAAAGCTAATTGCTGGAGGAGTGATGGGTGCTGGCAAACAACTGACACCTCCCGGGGCTCGGCAGAGCCCACCCAGGGGTGCAGCCTTCCTGCCCCGCGGCCACAGGGCTACCCCAGCAAGACAAAAGGAAAGGAAATTTCATCCATAATTAGGAAGTGAGAACAAAAGAGACAAATGACTTAAAGGAAAAGCCTAATCTAAACGTTTGTTAGCGAATGTTTTGCTCAGTGTCAAATGCCAAATCAGTGTGGGGGAGGTTTCTACTTTTATGTGGTTTGTTACATTTTATGTTGTCTTTAGCTCTGTAACATAGTAAGAGAGTCCAAAGTTCTCTGTACTTGTGATCAAAGAATAAGCAAATGCCAAAACAGTCACTAATGTTTCAGTAATTAAATCCCAAACAAACTTAAACTGAAATCTTCATCGTAGGATGAAGTCTTGCCTTTGCTGGGTACTCCCACTCTGTGGCTCCTCAGCATTTCAAAAAATGTCTTTTTTATACACTTCCATTTTGAACACAGATATGTGTGTGTGCTACCTCTCAATGGGCCAGGGCCCTCCTGTGAGCGGTTGAAACCTCTGCAACTACACCCACAAAAATCTGCTAAAACCCTGCTCCAGCCAAGCAAAGCAGGTCAGAAAGCATGGATTGCATCCCAGCCCTAGGACCAGGACCAGGTATCAAAGGCAGCTCATTCCACACATCAAATCATCACTATGTGAATCAAAGGCAAGCAGGTTTGGTGCTTTATCATGCAGTGCACCATACCACTTTCACATGGTGCCAAACCACGTGTGGTAAAGAAAAAAGGTGCCTAGCTGATAAACAAAGAGCCAGAAAGGAATAATGCGTGGAACACTACAGTATCTTCATGCACTGGTAAATCACGTGGGACATGACAGGGCAGGAGAGCAAAGTGCAGGCACACAATCCTGCTGACACTCAGTCGCCATGCAATGCTTCTCTCAGGCTGAAGAGATCCACACATCAGAGCTTGCCTTCCCTCAACAAGGGGAAAAAACAATCATAATACCAAAAAAATTATTTGATCCAGCATGTAGTTAATGGTGTTGGCCTCCTAAGACATACAACTTAATAAAATTGATCTCACTGCAGTACTGTAATGAAGAACAGTAGGATAAGGCTACCCTCGAACCATGAAAATTGCATATTGTTACCTCCTCGTGCCCTCCTAGGGCTATGGCCGCTGCAGCCTCTGCGAGCTGTCATTTGTCTGCCTCTGACAGCAGCCTCCACCAACAAGCAGCAACGGTGGCTGCAAGAGCTTCTTTTGGAAAGGCAAGGCAAGGGGAAGAGTGTTCGGTGCTGAGTATCGCTGCCTAATAACCCATGGATAAAGCAGATTATACCAGTAATAATATTTTGTGTGCAGGGTGTTAACGATAAAATAGACAAAAGTCAGAGACTTTAGGAAGCGCACATGATAACATTTCACAACAGAGCCTTATTACAATCCAGCATGTATTAAATCATGTTAACTTCTAAGTAAATGGACAGTTTTCAGCATTCTTTAACTTGGCAAAGAAATACTAATTTAGCAGGCTACAGCACCTCCTTCTATATCTGCTAGTACAGACACTCTTCGACAAAGGGGTTCCAAGCCTCCCAGGAGTAACTGGTGCCAGCACCAACACTGCCCCTGCTTCTGCTGGCCCTGCACCACTCACAGAACTGGTGCTGACAGCCCTGCACAGCCCACAGCTGCCTCTCAGCAGCCTTCTCTTTGCTTACTTACACCAAACACTTCTCAGGGAAAAGGTCCATCTTCCTTCAGATAGAATGCAATTTTCTCACATTAGCAGCAGTTTAAGAAGACCTCAGTGTCTTCCTGGAGTTTAAAGGCATGGAAAGTGGCAGGAAGATGCAGCAGAGGACTGGCAGTTCATTGCACTTTCCTTTGCTGTAGCAGTCACAGAATGGGTAACACAGGTAAGCCTCTTGCCTTGCAGTGCCCTGCTTCCACCTGAGCCCACCTACATCTCTACATGGTTATCTCTGCTATAGAGATACACCATACATGTATTTAGAGATCTGTAGGTATGGTATAATTGCCCTGTTTTGTCCAGTGAAAGCAAGACTCTGCCATCTTTGCCTCCATGAAAATCCAGCCTTGCTGCTGGGCTGTGTGTAGCAACTACCAGATCAATGTCTGTTTATACAGACAGTCCTGGCTCCAAGCTCTCTAGAATAGTGCAACCATGTACATCTAACCTGAAACCCATGGCCTTTGCTCAATCAGTGATTCTTACACATCACACTCACATATACACAGACCCTACAACCCTGGTTTCCTTGGATCAAGACTTCCATAGTATCCTTTAGTCAACATATTAGAGAAACCTTTTAATAAATGCTGCTAATTTTTTTATTGATCAAACTGTGAGCCATTTCATTTTCCATTATAGCAGAAATCTCCTATAGGAGCATTCAGATTGAGTTTCTTTATTCTGTCTCTAGAAGCATGTCACTTTTCATTATTGCTTAAAAATTAGAAAGCAGTTTCTCTGTTCTTTATGGCTTTTTTTAAAGTTTAGTTACTGAAGGGTTATTAAACTTGGAAAATACACAGACAGACATAATGTGATGAATAAATTCCTCCCTGTCTCTAACCAACTTTAACATTAGCTTTTTTTATAATTTTTAGGTTTATTTTCACTGAAAGACTGCCTGTAATTATTACTCATGTTCTCCCCAAACACTTATGTTACTAAAGTGTGAAATGTCTTCTAACACAAAGACAGTTCTCTGGGAAGTAATTACGAAAATGCATTCAGGGGCAATAATTTTATATTAACTGTCAGCAGCATACATCTTCTGAAAAGGCACTTGTTATGAAGGAATTATTTGTGTGGAATTTGAAGGCACTGAAGGCAAAGGAAAACTGCAGAAACACGTTAAACTGAAACTCCAGCTCCCTCATCAAGGGTCAGTTTATGTTTAAATCATTACCTTGAAGGCAACCCCTCTCCTTCCAAGGAGTCTATTAGAAAGATAATTGCAATTTATGCACAAATTGGACACAGTCTCCAGTTTTCGATGTGGAGCAATTTACACCCCCTTTTTAAGGAAGTTTCTGAACAGCTAATCGAAAGAGATATGTCTGAAAATTATGGACTTCTATTAACCTTTCACTGATGACACTAAAAATACTTGCTACTGATTTATGGGTAGTAACAAAAATAGTGGCCTCAAAACTGACCAAGCACATTAAAAAGATATCTGTGTCTGTAATGGCTACAAGAAAAGATTTAATGAGTATTTCACAGTAACTTTTAGCCTACAGGCCAATCCCTCAGTCCTTAGAAAGGTGAAATAACTCAGTGAAAAATTTTTTAAAAAGTGAAACCCAGCAATAGTGATTAAGCATCACATCACTTTAAAAGTGTTTTTTAAAAAAATCAAATAAAGAAATCATATAAACACCACCAAACAGTAAAATTTCCTCTTAATCGTAGCTGCAGGTAATGTTTCAGCCTTTCCAGTGCTTTTACTAAAATGATTTAGATGTTACTATGCTATGTGACAAATGCACTTACACACCGAAAAGCGGACAAAGAGCTGAGTTATTATTATTTATTTGCATGCAAGCAGCAGTGGGATTGTACTTTATAGTGTTAACAGCACATAGTGTTTATCAGCTCTTCAGTGTTTGGCAGCCAGTTTAACGGGATAAATATGGGATGTAAACACTTTCCCGACACAAAAAGCATTGTAAGTGAATTTTAGGGAACACAACAAAAGGCAGAGAGCGGAGCAGTCCCGAGTGTGCCCAAGTGTTTGGCTGGAACAGTGCCCAGCTGGGGGACACTGCCCAGCTGCTGACCATGGTCACCCTCAGGGTGCCCTTCCCAGGCCAGGGAGCAGACACTGTGCCCCTGCAGGGCTGTGAGGAGAGCAGCACCCCCAGTGAGCCCCCTCCTTGGAAAGGACAGGCTCAAAACCCTGTAGATCTGCTTTGTGACTCTCTGAGGCACCCAAATCAGAAAATGTGTTTGCACCCAAACTGCTCCACCTTCTGCAGAAGACTCTATCCACTCACTCAAGATGTGTGATTGCCACACATTATCTGCCTCTGAAAAAAGATGCTGCTGTCCACCTCCAGATTCCAAAGGTGCATCTGAACACCAGTAACTGCCACCTTCAGCTCCAATAATGAGGTTCAAATCAAACCAGATCTAAAATCCATTCTAGATGCATGTATTTTAGATATAAAGTTCATTTATATGCACAAAGAAATTAGGATGCAGCAAGTATTAACTTCAAAGAGAAGTACACTTCATAAAAATGTGCTTTTCACTCTTTCACATACAACTGCTAAATAATATTGACCATCATACTCTAATAAATACATGTAACTTTTCAGAAGAAAAATGGCACTTTAACTGTACTTAGGTAAATGAATATTTTAGTAAAACTCAACTTATTGTTTTTCAAGTCTCTGTTGAAGGAAAGTGTTCTGTTTCCAGCAGTTTTATGGACAGCTAACACAGGACTTCTTAATCACATTTTAATCCATAAGCATGACAAACCCTTTCCTTTCTTTGAGGAAATGGTGTGAACGATTTTCCTTTTTTTGTTTTTTCTCTTTGTGGCTTTTTGGTTGTTTGGGTACTTTCTTATTTCAAGGTAGAGCCAGATATCTGCAAAACTTAAATCTATAGCTCCCTGAACAGACAGAATATTCAGAAGGCTTAATAAAATTCACATGTGGCTTGTTATTGCAGCTGCATATCAAATGCAAAAATAAGGTATTGACTGGTTTTACTCAAAATAGCAGCTGCTGGAACTCTTTATTAAAATAAACCTGTTGATTTTCAAAGAGAGAAAAATTACAGATGATGTAATTTACCATAAGCAATAAATGCCACTACGTATTTTCATGTCCAAAACCCCTTTGCCTAATTCAAAATGCAGATTCCTTTACTGTTCCTCCAGAAGGACTTTGAATTGTCCTTTCTGCAGGAAGTTCTGGTCCTGGAGAATTCGTGTTTTCAGTGTACAGCCCTCAGTGTATGCACACAGGAGCAAGATGTAAGCAGAGCAAGGCCTCCATAAAAAATACCCTCTTAGGCCCCTGAACATATTTCCTTTCAAAATGTGCTTTTCCCATGCTTGAAATATGGATTTGTTTAAAAGTTATGCTGAAAAGGAATGCCTTTTGCAACGCAAACTGGTGGGATCCTACAGGTAGCATTTACATTCCTCCTTTTATACCCATAAAAACCCCAGGACATTAGGACTGAGAGAGTTAAGAGAGCCCTCTGCAAACTGTCAGGAACCAAGGGGTGGAATCAATACAGAGGGAAAAAGTGGAACGAGAGCAAAAAATGTATTGGGGTAGGAAGAAAAATACACACAGGCAAATTGGAGAAAGCAATAATTATTTCACTGACCTTCTCATGGGTCTTGGTTTGCTCAGAACCTGCCTGGATCATTTTCCATTGGGAATGACAAATGTGCAGCTGAAGGAGCACAGAAGGGACCCACTTCTGCGATAACTGTGCCTGGAAGTCTTCAAACCTGTGATTAAAGACTTGAGAGGCTTCTGTGGGGCCGGGTTTGTGGAGTTCGCTTCTCGGGTAAAACGCCTTTTTTTATCCAGGGTACAGAGGGTTGAACCTGGACCACAACTTAGTTGTGGGTTTTATGGCCTCATCAAATACCCCACATTACCTTTGGAGGAAAAAAACCTCACTGACTTTCTCTCTACAAATCTGGCTTGCTCTGGGGAAAAAAAAGGTGTTTTAAATGCACCTGAGGAAAAAGCCAGGTTTTCCCAAAAGCATGCTCAAGTCTCTCTGCAACCAGTTACTGCTGGCAGAGGGTCACACACTGCTCCAGGAGAGCCTTCCAAGCTGGGCACTGCCAGCACAGCCAGCAGAAACTGGGAAAACAGTACCAGCTATGGCTGGGAGGGACATCTGTAGGTAGCCCAAGTGATTTAGGGGACTAATACAAGTGGCAACAGACTGTAGTAAAAACCCATGAAATTGGAAATTAATGAGAGTTAGGCACCTACATGTCCAAATGGCTTCAGAAGAGCAGGGCTTGCAAGCTTTCAGAAACGTTACCCTCAGGTCTCGTTGTGCATCTCTGCACAACCAAGCACCAGCCTGGGCACTGTGTCTTGGTGCAGGGATTCAAACCACAGCAAAAGAATCCAGTTAATGAACGTGGAAAAAAGCAACTGTTATAAGAAGATTCTTGACCAGAAAGTAGATAAGAAAATCATACTTTGCAGCACAGGAAAGGGCATTTAACAGGTGGCCAAGTTATTAGAGAACTGTTGGATTTTGCAGAGTCTTCCCTCCCACGTGCCCCTGGCTGCAGAAACACACACTGAACCTGCCCAGCAGATACACCCAGGAGATCACCACGAGCCAAAAGGGACAACTCAGGAAGTTTCCTGCCACTTCCTGCTCTTTCTCTCTTCCTTGGGCTTAAAACGAGTGATTTTGGGCCGTGGGCTCAGTTAAATTTCAGTTTGTGTTTAAAACAAGCCCACATGCAAAAATTAATGTACCTCAGATTTCCTTTCTAATTTCTTTCCTTAATACCAAACTCTGAAGTCCTACACGTTTCACTTGACAAAGCCATTAATTCAGTAATTTCACATAATTAAATCGAGCAAAGCAGAGTATTTAAATTGGAGCTAAGTGAAATATACTTCTGTGCAGCTCATGCTGTTAGAATTGTGCTGCATGCTATTCTGCTGCTGCTCATTTATTAATTTAGGATCGGCTGAAACGTGACACTGTGTAATAAGGAATTCACTGGCTTCAACAGTATTAGAAATTAAAAAAATTTAAAAAATAACAGAGGACAATGAATCAAGTGCTAAATGAAATAAATTAATCCCTTTGAATGAGCCCTCAGCAGAGCACTTTTGCACCCAGCTGAAACTGGCACCCAGGTTTGCACTTTCCCTGTGATAACCAATTTCTGGATAGAGGTTTTCAGCTATTTATCCCTGGAATAAGCAGTGAGCTACACTAGTCCTCCAGTGTGGTGATCCTTTTAGCAATGACAACACTTTTTTCCCTAATATCTTCCTCCATTTTTTTCTTCTAGCCCTATATGGTAAAGAAAGTGTGAAAAGACATTTAAAAGAGTTAAAGCTAAAATGACTATAAAGTTGGGTCTCCCTCAGCCCCTCCTCTCATTCAGCAGGTCCCAAGTGTCAAAGCAGGAGACAACAGTGTGTACACAGCAGCAGGAACTGGCAGAGCCCTTGGATCTACTGTGAGAACTCACTACTGTGAGAATGATGGATGGCAAAAAAGAATGAAAAGGACAGATAAAACCCAAAATTCATATTTTTTGCTGGCAGATGAGTAATAAAGGTGAAGAAATTAAGATGGCAAATAATCCAAATAGTGAAAATACTTTAAGTAATTAACAAAAGTCTCTCTAGAATATAGTGGCAGTGTTTGGTGGATTTTTTTTCATCAGTGCAGTGCTTTCTACTTCTCAAATTTCTCATGAATTACCTTAATTGGGCTCTTCCAGGTACACTGGAAGTTCCTCCATTTCTTCCTGGCCTCGAAGGTACCTGTGAGAGGGGCAGCTCTGGACTGCTCATGATAGCCCTCACCAGATACTGCTCATAATGAGCCGCTCCCACTAATGAAAAAGAGGGGGGTAGGGGGAGATATTGTTGCTGTTGTAATTAAGCTTGTGAAGAGTTTATTTGGAGAGAAATTAGATTTATTTACATGCTGCTTTGTTGCTGATGAAGCACCAGCTATCTGGAAGAACTTCTAATTAACCCTAATTTAGTTGATGCGCTCTTTAGCAGCCCATTCCCTGTGCACTTCGCCAAGGTAAAAAGTAGTAACAGTAACAAAATTATCCTTTTTTCAGAAGGCACTTTTTGGGAGGGAACTAGTCCCAGCTTTTTTCCTTACATTATGGAATTTGTGTTTTAGTTGCTGACTGGCAGGAAGATGCACAGTTGACAACTTTATCCTACTCAACGGCTTTTTCAACAGCCCGTGGTGGGTGCAGAAAAAGGGGTTAGGGATTTGCTTTTTTTATTTTCCCCACTGCTCTTACAGCCATCACAGCTAGGAGTCTATTTTTAAACCATTTCCACTCCTGCATCCTTGGCCAGTTATGCCGTCTGGCCACAGAGTTCATTAACCAGATCTGGTTTTAAATTATTTCATTACAGAATCGAGCTAAAAATCACTTCACTCTAAGGATGTCTTATTTAATAGTTCACTGATGGCTCTGCTGCTCTTCCAGTGTCTGTGGTGTAGCTGTTTGTTTGCAACTCAGAAAGACATTTAAAATACAACAGGTTTACAGCCTGTTTACATATAAAAAAATACACTAAAAAGTCACTAGTTTTTAAAAACCATTTTGGACGAAGAGCAATGCCAATTCTTATTTAATTTTGTAAATACAGCACCACTTTTTGGAATTAAGGGTGAAAAATGAAATTTAGTTCTGTTATACAGAATCATCTATGCTTTTTCATCACAACACAAACCCCGAGATTCAAAGAGCATTTACAGAAGTGATATCCCTCACATCTTCAACACCACAGCTGCTTGCACACACACTATATAGAGAAAAAAATGTGGATTTTGCAAACATTGTGTCTGGAAATTGTTTTCCCAATCTGACTATTACAAACTTGTGCACGATTTCTGCCTGAAAATCAATCACCTTAATCAGAAAAAAGTACATTTTTACTGCACAACCTTTCTTTCATAAGACTATAGACCAAGTGCTGCTCTCAGTTATACCTCGCTAGCCCTGTTGATTTTCTTTATGCTTCTTGGATGTTACTGTGGAAATTTGGCAATAAATGTGTTTTGTTAAATATGAACACGGAAGAGAAGCCAAATGCTTTTTACACAGAACATTTCTCATTCATTTAGCAGAATAAATGCTCTTCTGGACTTCTGTGCTAATCAGAGAGTTCTGATATGAACTGCTGTCAAGGTTTAAGCCCACATTTTCTCAGTTTCAATAATGGACACACATTCTGTAGGAAGTAATGACAGCGTTACAAAACGACCATTTTTCTGCAAATATTTGATTAAATGAACAGTGCAAAATTGAAATCTTCCCTTTTGTCACTGAAAGAAGAAGGACAGACTACAGACATCTTTCTTTAAGATTGTCAAAATTATGTAGAGGAAGACTTCAATTCAGAGCAGTGTCTTACAGACTTCTAAGCAAGCTTCACAAGAAGAAAAAGATCTTTCAGTTGCTACAGTTGCAGCTCCTTGATGTGTCAGCAGGAATGGCCTGACATAGCCCTTCTTGGGAGAATGCTAATTCAAGTCCAAGTTACACATTTCTTTTAACAAAAACCATAAGTGAAATCAAGATGGAACTAATCAGTCTGTCAAAACGATACATTTACAAACCACAAAAACATCTTATTTGAATAAGAAAGAAATAGTTCTCTGATGTGCTTTCTGTGGATGGAAACAACCACTATCTCCATTTGTATTTACTCATCTGACAAAGTCAGGGCACAGGAATTTAGTGTCATTTAAGTCACCTATAGCCCCTATCCAAGCTACGTAATACCAATAAGCACAAGTCTACACCATGTCCAGCTCAAGGGGTCCAAAAAGCCTCTCAGGGGAAAACCAGGGAAAACCATCACTCCTCCTCTCAAGGACAACACAATAGATTAAAATAAAACATACACAGATAGAGCAACAAATCTAAATTTCAAACCCTTGTCAGAGGACTTTTTCTGCCCGGGTGCTTCAGTCGGCCCTAGCTCACTATGCACACAGAGGGACACGACCAGCAAGTGCCTTCCCACCATATTTCTCTCAAATTGAAAATTCTCTCTGGCTTTGGTTCAAACAACAGTCAGAGTCTTAAAACACATACACACACTACATGGAGATCTCACCATGTCAGTGGTTTTCTTTATCCAAGCAAAAACTTCCAACCAATAGAGAAGAAATTTGCCTACAGGGTCCTTCCATTTTATGCTGGCAAATAACTTGCTTCAGAAATGCTGCAGCTTGCAGCATAAAGGCACTTAGAGGGGAAACTGTGGCATGAAGTGGCATATGTAATCCCATCATTCCACCACAAGGAAAAAGCACTGTTAAACACACCAGTTTTCCTTTTGGAGCTTTGATGAGTTTACTAAGAAAATGTAAAAGTGGATTCGCTGACCAGAAGACTCAAGATTAAGGAAAAGTGTATTTTCTTTAGTCATAATGATGCAATAAAATTTCACAGCTCTTAAAAGCATCTTTTGTGTTTGAAACACGTAAGTAACACTTGCATATCAGTTTATTTGTAAAACATGAAGTTCCCCTGCTGCAGGAGCCTGAAACACGAGAGCTCAGAGTGGTGGCTCTCCCCTTTTCTCAAGAGAAATAAACCTTTACCCAAACATTACATCTACAAATTTCAATCAGCAACAAAGATGGTGAACTTTCTATATCTAGATGATTACATCACTAAAAGATATTGAACACATTCACTGCAAATGCATCAAAGCTTTCAACAAGACTGGTTATTTTCAGCCAAATTACCAGGCTGATGTTTAAGTACCAGTAAGCTGAAGGAGTCCTTGTATATGGGTCACAAACTAACGACTTATCCTCAAGGAAAAGCCAAGCTAAAACATGTACCTCTAAATCCACACTGTTCAGCAGCATTCAGAGTAATGTCATTCTGACTCACATGTTTACATTTTTACTGCTAATTGATTTACCCTTTCTAAAGGAGTTGCCTTGAACAGGAGGCATCCCTTCTTTCTCCCCTTACCCCCCCTGCTCCAGCTTCATTACAACCCTGAGCTGTTGCCAAAATGAGATATTGCCTCATTTTTGGTACCATGCCCTTGAAGGCATCTTATTAGAAAAGACCATTTCTTAATTAACATTTTTGATCTTTAATCTATTACACATCCCTTTAATCCCATACGGAGGAGCTTTTGGCCCACTTCCGCGGCGTGGCGGTGGGAGGCAATAGACTTGGCAATTTGTGCTGAGGGCTCTCTCCCAGCTGGGCTCCAGCACGGCCGGCTGCAGGGCTGGCTCTGCTCTCACTGGTCAGCAGCAGACATTTGCATTTATTATTTTATTGCCTTTTTTTTTTTAATATAGACTTCAGAAAGCCACCGCTCAGTATTAAAGCCAACAGGCAGAATGGCAAGTTTGTGGATGAGATCAGACTTCAGCAAGTGGCTGTCAAGCTCTTAGAATAACCAGCAAAACTCTGAAGTGGGAGATTTAGTGGATCACCAACATGTGAAGTGTTAAAGAAAAGTACAATGTTAAGTCCCTTACATCATTTTACTTGCAAATAATTACAGCAATTACAATGTGCTAACTGGCAATTAACATTACAGGCTTCACAACTCACCAGAATTTTTTAAAACATGCTGTGGCCCTATGTAAATTGTCTCTTTGGTACTTCTGATTTGGTGGCTGTATGAGCTAATGGCTACACATTAGCTCAGCAGATCTCGGAGCAGAATTGCCCACGTGCCAGATAATTTAATTAGAGGCTTGATCTTGTCAGAGCTTTATGCAACACAGACTGTTTCCAAGCAAAGTGTGTGGGTTTTTTTCCTTTCTCTTTAGTGTTTTGTGACTGTCTAATAATTTCTACTAACGAACACCAAAGCCATCCAAGGGAGAAAGGAAGCACGGGTAGTAGCACACACCAACAGGCAGCACTCCAGCCCCAAGTGTGAGGAATTCAAAAATATGTAGAGCAAGACACGTTGAGCGCCTCTTCCACACACCCCCGATCTAGTGCCAGGTCTCTGCACACAGCTATTAAATCTTCATCGCGCTCTTACTCAGCCCCGAAGAAGACAAAGGTCACTTGTCTCCAAGTGAGAGCTATAGGGTATCTCAAATCTCATTATAAATGGTCCCATTTAACCATTTTCTCATTTGAATTTATACACAACAAATATAAGATTATGAGACGAGCTTGGTTTATTTTGACAGTGACATCGTAATTCCTTGTAGTGAGACTGGAAAAAGGTTACTTTAGACACTAAATGACAGAAATGCAAATGTATCTTCTATTATGGCCCTAATTTCTGTTTGCTACACATTTTTATACTACAGTAACAATACTTGGACTCTTGGGCCATGATAAACTAAATAGCTTAAGACAATTTAACCAAAAATACTGTAGTAAAGGCTACAAAACTTTTACAAGTCAGGTCAATGTTGAGCAAGACCCACTAGAGGTCCCTTCCAACCCAAATGATTCTAGTTTCCTGTACTGAACAAAGATTTTTTTGGGCAAAGCATCATAAATTTCATGCATTTCTTCACTGCAGAGTTTCATATCAATGTTCTTAGCACAGAAGGCAAAGCAGTGCAACTTGTTCATTCCATCTATTTTTCTTCTTTTACAACCTTGTTTATAAAACCCCATTCTCATGACTACCACGATTTTTTTTTTTTCCTTAAGAAGAATGATTACTGGGGATCCACCACTGTGGCATTATATTTTATTGATTTTTCTTGTTTAAGCAACAGACCAACATAATATATTCTACTATTCTTGTTCTACATTTATTCAGGCTGAGAGCTTTGAGCTACCAGTTACAACTGCAAAGTATAAACCAGTCAAAGGAGAACAAGTTTCTGTGAAAACCAAAGAAATTGTTCACCAGGAGACTTTTGTTCAACTCTCCAGCTGTCTGCTTTCACAAAGGTAAAACTCACTGCAATCTCTTCCTACGGCAGCATGGTTTCAGCTTCCCCCACTCCTACCAGCCAGACGAGGCAGATTTGGAAAAGCAAAGCCACTGACCTGCAGAAATGACTCAAAGCAGGATGGGCTGGCAAGTGCCCACCGGTCCTGAAGCCAGAGCCCTTTGGGGAAGGTCAACCTGAAGCACTGTGCACGCTGCATAATGCAAAGTAGTGCGGAGATGTGGCACAAGGAAGACTTCCTACTAGGTCGGGAGGCTTAATTAGCATTTACAAAGTGCTTTGAGATTCTATATAGAAATATTTACTGAAATAAGCTCTAGAAAGCACAATTTGCCTGACCATTCTGTCTGCTCAAATCTGCAGATTAGCAAATCCAGAGTGCAGCAGAATTGGATCAATTAGAGATGAGAAGGATTTATCAGGTGATCTTATCCATCCCCCTGCTAATGTAGGACCATTCCTATAGTGTATTTTCAAGTGCTTTGCCCAGTCTAGTTTGTAAATTACCAAAGTAATGGGAGATAATACCAGGCTATTAGATCCACTACCTGGAAATGTTTCCTGATATGCAGCCTAGCATCTTCTTTGCTTTACCTCAGCTCATTACTCCTAGTTGTGCCCCTGAAAGCTATCATAAACAACAGATATAACTTCTACTTAAAAACACAAAAAATGTTTCTCTAATCACAGCCCTTCACTTGGGTAGCAAAGGAGAACAAGGTAGCACCACTGAAAGAAACACAGGAAGGGAAGAAGATGGGAAGGTGCTATGCTGTGCCTTCCTCCTCTCCAGAACTCACTCCAGGCTCGATGGCAGATCTTTCACCGGGATTTTCATGCCAGGGGGAGACCAAGCAAGCACTGGAGAGCCAGGAAGGTTGCTCCTGCTGGTCCACCCATGAAAGTGATTGACTTCCTTCAGTCTGTGCTTGGAAATGAAACTCTGTTAAAATCTCCCAGCAGATAAAGTGCCAACAGGCACACCTTTAAATAAAAAGCACATTTGTCACAGGGAGAAAAATGCTGTCAAGACAGGCATGCAACCCCAGGGAGGTTGGCCGCTGCCCACCCCTCATCAGTATGTAACCTTCCATGCTGGTGGCATGTTTGTGTCTCTGGCAGGATGCTGCTACCAGAAGACCCTATGTGTACACCCCCAAACCCACAGCAGCACACACACCAAGCTCACAAAACATCAGATGAGGCTATCCTGATGAGCCCAGAGATACTTCTAGATTTGACTGAAACCTTGCTGCCCATTGCCAGCCCTAAATGCACTGCTGGCATCCCAGTGCACACCAGTCCTTGGGGCCTTGTCCCCAAGGCCAGGCAGGGCTGTGATCCTGCAGCAATCCTCCCTTTTATGGATGGAGCTTGCAGCAATTAGGAGGGCTGGCTTTAGGCACTGGGAAGCTGGGCACCAATGACGTGCTGCAATGCACTATGCTCGCTCAGCTTCCTTTAAGCAGACCAGTTTTCCAGCATACATTGTCTTTAAGAAGCCTGGGAAGGGGTGGGTG
>VZRX01001496.1:329588-353664 GCA_013398075.1 Notiomystis cincta
TAGGAAACGCCGTAATACACAGGTGTGTGCTTCTAATTTAAATACTGACACCCATGCTGTGTTCACATCTGAAGATCGCTCCTTCTTGCCGGAGATTCCCTCCCCAAACAAGAGGGGAACACCTACGGCGTCGCTCCGGCGGAGACGCCNTAGTATTTATCTGTAAAATATTAATGTTAAAAAACAAATTTTATAATTAAGAAATAACAATTATTTTTATTTTCTCTTCTAAAAGGACACATTACAGTGTGACCCTGTAAAAACCCACTCATTACCAAGGAAAATAAAATTTCAACTTATTATAAGCGGGGAATGCAGTAACCTGAGCTGCAAACATTCCAAGCTTTATTTCTTGTTTGCATTTTTTTGGGTTCTGGATGCTTCCAGAGCAGATGTTTAAAATTTTGAGAACCTCAGACTATACTGACTGGGCTGCATCCCACAGGTCAATGCAAGGACAAGGATGCCATTTATAAAAACAACATAAAACAGCCAAACAGCTGAGATCTCACAGTATACTGAAAAAATATTCAGCTAAAAAAGTTATCAGAGTCTCTTAAGTCCTTTGCTAAATTCAAAGATTTATGTCTTTGGAAATTCTTACTTAGTGTAATCAGAATCTTCTCATACTGATTTACTAATGAAATCAACTTTTAGAAGATATCTGAGCTTGTGAAGGCACTCAGGACAGTACTTGCAAAATAACAGTTTTCTAATGCCCTCTGAATTGCAACTGACCTTTCCAGTGCTCTGCAGCAGAGATTACAGAATATCATGTTGTGTTTTTCTGCATTTAGAAGTTAAATGAGACAAAATCCAATACATGTAGGAATAGAGAAAAGGAGTTTGGTGTCTGTGGAGTCTCTCTCATCTGAACTCCTGGCATGCTCCCGACACAGCCCATGGCCAGAGGCAGAGGGCAGGGACAGCCCTGGTACTGGGACACCACAAGGGACAGCCCTGTGAAGGTGCTGCTCTTGCTCTTGGGCACTGGGCAGTGGTGCTGGAGCAAAGCTGAGGGGACAAACAGCTGTGTAGCCAAAAAAGGCCTCCCTCCCCAAGGGGAAAGTGAGGCAGCAGAACACATTTTCTGTTACTTATCTCAATAAGCAGAAAGTGGGGAAAAGTTAAGGCAAGAACACTTGAGGCAGCAAGTCTGTTTGCTTCATGAGACCCCAGCTTTCCCAAGAAGCCAAAATTAAGCCCAACTCTACAGAACAGAAACCCTCAACACTGGGAGCAGACAATGCAGCACCAGGATCAGAAGACTGAAAGAGGAGGAGAACAGAGGGAACAGCCAGGAGGGAACAGGCAACACAAGCCCTGAGCAGCAGAGACAGCATTAAAAACACCCCAGCATGGGCTCTGGTAGCCCTGCAGAAAAAATAAGTCTCCAAATTGTGTCAAGATGTTGCTCCTCTAGAGATACCAAAAGAAAATTTTGATTTACATAGCTGGGAGATGCCATGCAAAGCATAAGAGAGAGGAAAAGAAGTGACCACAGCGTGGTTTTCCTTTATTTTGTGGTTCATTTCTGAAAAGCTGCTGCTTCCCCTTTTCTTTCCCCTGAAAGGAGGGAATCTTTAAAAGAAATTGCAGAAGGCAATTAAAAATCTAAAGTAGTCTACTGTATAAAAAAAAAAAGCACAGGGGAGAAATCTTAACAGAAAAACATCAAATATCTGTGTCCTAAAATGCTGTGTTTTGGTTTTTTCCCCATGCTGTGCTGTGTTAACATGTCCCTCATACGTGTGCCCAGCTGCTGCTGCGAGCTCGGTGGCAGGGACAGGAAATTTGGAGCTAATGGGGAAAGCGGGGAATACCAACCTGTAATTTATTTTTATGATTTCTGGAATGTTATAATTGAATTACACTAATGTTATGTGCTAATGGATGGTTGGGCACTGAGAGGCCTTTCCTGTTGCACACACTGCAAAGAACCCCCACGCTCTGCAAACACTTGTGCACAAAAACATCCCAGTGCCATTTGTCCCCAGCACTGAGGCCACGGGCCACAGTTCCCTATTTCCAAAACCTTCTTGATCAGTACTGTAACACATAGCTGCAGAGAAAAACAAGATACCTTCAGCTACCTCAAAAGCAGACACAAAAAAATTAGGCTTTTAGGTCTGCAGGCTCCTGAGGAGAAGACAGAATCTGCTCTGTTTGCCCCAGACAATTCAGCCAAGATTCCCTGGGGCCTCACAGTCAGGCTAATGAGATACTCCCCAGCAACTCCCATATAAAATGCTTTCATAGGTCTTTAAAATGCCTTAAATTCTCTATATATTTAGTAAGACTTTTTACTTCTTTAAAATGTCCCTTGTTGCTCCTCAAGATAATATCCTCATGATGTATTGCAACAGAAATGCAGCATTGTCTGACTGGACCTTCGTTTTGCAAGTACTGAATCTTATTTTTGCCCGGCCTCAAAGCAGCCAGAACCCCTTTTGCAAAGCAGAGGTGGCCACTTGCCTGGCTCCCAGCAGCCCTGCCCAGTCCACCCCCAGTGAGACTTTTGGAGTAGGACAGACAGGCTTCAAGGGCTGCACATGCTGTTAAAGGAGGGGAAAGCGGGGGGAAGAAGTACTCAGCTACACTGTTCCTCTGGAACAGAAAACATCTCTGCCTCTTAGGCAGCAAAACAGCCCTGACCAGCTGTTTAACAACAAACTAGAGTCCTTGGATTAAGAGAGGAAAGGAAAAGCTTTTTTTCTTCCTTTTACATTAAGGAAAAGATGTTTACAAAACCTGAAGAGGAAGGAAATTTGCTATATGCCCATTGTTAAACAGTACTGCTGGACAGTCAGATTATTCACCCCAGCACAAGGGCAGCCTCTGACTCTTCTATGTTTTTTTTGATTCTCTAAGTTATTATGTACAGTCTTTAAGTAGTTGTTATTAAAAAAAATAAGTTAAACTATTTCTAACTGTATTTGATGTACTGGAATAAATTCTTCAGTGCAGCTACACCACAGGTTGGATTCTTGCAAATTGTTTTGCCTTTGCAGGCTTTAGCAGGAACAAGCAGTTATACCAGAGCAGAGAGCAACTTGTGCACACACACTGCCAGAGGAAAAAGGATGGTCCTGTACCAAGCCATCACCAAACAGACCCTCTGAGCACAGGATTTCTGTCGCCATGGTGTTCACAGCCAAATTTCCATGGGCTGCACTGAGCAGCTCCCCTGAGCAGCCCCTTAGCCCAGTGCCATGGTCTGGTCACGGCTGTTCACCCTCAGTATGTGTCAGGAGCAGAGAAACCCCCCCAGGAGATACTGAGCTTGGAGCCCCCTGCTTGGCACCCCAAGGACAGATGGTCATCAGAACCACCTGGACAAGGCCCATGACAACAGACTCAACTCATGCTCACACAAAAAAAATTTCCAGAATAGTTTCTCCTGGTTAGATGAACAAAATACAGCAGCAAAAGCTCCCTTTTTTCCCCACAGATGCACCTATATAATTATTTCACCAGTAGAAAAATATATTTATATATTTTTTAAAAGTTTAAAGTTTACATTCTACCTGTAACAGCTCTTGCTGTTCCTACATACCACCCAACCCTGCGACTGTGACTCCCCCAGCCCACAGCAGCTGTGCAGAGTGCCAACAGAATTTTTCAGAAGTCATTTTGTATGTGTTTGCACACACACAGAGATGTACAAACATATACAGGAGAAGAAGGGAGAGAAATATGTTAATTTGAAACATCTGGCAAATGTTTTAGAGTTAACAAGTCCCAGGTTTGGCCTTTGGGTTTTGTTTTTTTCCTTTTGGGGGAGTCAAGGAAAGGGAGGCAATTTTGTCATTTTGGGCCAGGGAAGGAAGGGGCATGAAACAAGAAATTGAAGCGTGTTTTTTCACCCTTTATTGAACTTCAACATCACACTACTGGAGCTAATGCAAACAGGAAGATCATAAAAGAACATAATGAAAGTCTCGCACACTGGGACTGAGGGACTGGTTTCAGTTACTGAATATAGCTGTGGAGCCACACCACACAAGAGCCAGTGACTCCACACAGCCACACCACCACAAACCTGAGCTTTTTAAGCTTTTTCTATTCCTCAATCATATCCCAGCCTGCAACTTGTGTCCCATGTACTGCATCCCACCTTGACAGGATACGGTATTTCATCTTTACACACGTAAAAGATTGACATCTGTAGCTACTAAACGTATTAAGAAGAAAATCCCCCAATTAACATACATTTTCCTTAAGCTGCCATAAATCATGCATACAATACTTTTTCTCCCACATCTGATGTCTTGAATAAGAGCTGTAATTGTGGGAGGAAATGAAGAAAAACAGAGACTCCACTAATTTGGTAAAACCCTTTCATAGTCTGTCTTTTACTTAAGGCATACTCATCAACACCAACAGAAATCCCACATTAACTCTGCTGTGCACAGAATTTCTTTTTGTTTGTCATTGTTTTGAAGCACAGCCTATTTTGAATTTAATACACTTCAAGACTCGTGATAGATAACACCGGTAACTCCACTCCAGTCCTGTTTGAGATGAAGGTCAAGCAAGAGAGCTGGTGAGCGCTCTTTTCATGCACCGTTAGCTCCAGGCACAAAGGGGCCTTCGACATCACAGCTGGGGGTTTGCAGCAGCAGCAGCAGCAATATTTGCTATCAAAGACTAGTGAAAACACAAACCCCTCCAAACAGCCAGAGTGCCCAGAGAAGATGCACCCAGCGCATCTGAGAGAGCAGTGGGCACAAAGTGAAAGGCCACAAAGTGCCAGGCAAAGGCAGTTTGTGCCTTCGAGACCAGACAGATGCTCACTCCAGGAAGAAAGTGTCTCCTGGGAGCCAGTTCTCCTCGTGACTCTTACAAAACCCAGCTAACCAGGAATGCAACACCACTGTTGGTTTTCATATTACTGCTCAGTTCCTGAGCTGTTTTCATGTCATTGGTGAGCTTTTAAGAGAATATCATTGCACAGTCCAATGTGCAGAGAGCACAGAAATAAACTTACTGGCTTCAAAATCAAAATCATAAATGTTAAAAACAGACACCAAAATATCTTTACCTGGGGCACTGAGATGTGGCCAGTTACTTTAAACACTAAGTAATCTGACATTTATCCTCATGCTTGTGTTATCAATACATATTACACAGACAAACTTGATTTCTCCTGTTCAGTTTCTTGAGCCTCTTTTTATTCAAATTATTGACCTAACACGGATGAACAAGCCTCAGACACATGTTTAATACTGTCCAGCAGACCAAAAGCTCGTTGAAATTTTAAATCTTTCTACCATGGCGATGTACCCCTTTTATTGTCCAGCCCTGACAGTATTTTCCAATTTCCTCCAAGAGGAGAAATACTCACATTCCAGTTGAGACTGAGGCTTAAAATTCCTATTAAAGCAGCTTTTATGTAATTAGATTGGAATGAATGTGTAACAGTGCCCATTGCAGAAAACTTCAAAGTGGTTATACTGGAGAAATCACAACCCGTTTCAGTGTGCCCACAAGAAGAAAGAATGGCTCTCTGGAGGATAAGAGTATATTAGTCTCTGTGTGTAATAGATTTTATTGACCATATGGAACTGATATAAAAATTGTGTTGCAGTGGGTAGTCTTGGATTTGAGACAGGAATGTGACATACAAAATACAGTTCCTGTAAAAAGCCTGGCAGCTTTCTGGCAGTTTTTGCAATCAGAAGAACCTAAAATATTTACCTGATTGAGTCACTGACGAGTCCCAGGTCAAAGCAAAATCTGAAGATTCACCCTCTTCAACTGAAAAAGAACAAAAATAAGTTGTGATTGCTAAAACAAGCCAACTGGAAAGCAAAGTCATCAGAAAACTAGGTCCACTATGACATTAAGTATTAAAACAGATTTCTCCACTGCTGAGAAAGAACTTACTGCTTTCTATAAAATAATTCATAAGATGGAAATTTAGTAAAGAGATTTTTCCTACTTTTTAACCTAAATATAGGATTTGTGTTTGCAGTTTCTTCCTGAACAGGTAGCAGTAAATTCATGTGAAATTTTAATAGATATTTAAACACCACTACCTGGTAAGTATTCATGTTTGAAATTTCGTACATTCACAACCTGCATGTGCAAAATTGCCATTTTAAATATAGAGGTTGTTTTTGAAATGGATGTTTCAACAAATCATAGTAAAGAATTCTCCTGTGAAGGAAAGATTGTCTGACTTATGTCATCCTAACATACTAACATGTCAGCCATACTCAGAACCCACTGGTATCTTCAGGGTTTTTTCAGAATTAAAAAATACTATTTTGATGCACAACCACGTTCTGTGATATGGCAGTCACAAACAACTGCTTTTAAGGATTGTTGTTGTGTGAAGGCTGTCAGAGCCAGGTGCTCAGCACCCACAAGTGATGTAGCTAAAACCTTCTGCCTCTTAAGAATTATAAAAATGCCACTTGATTCTTACTTCCTTAAAAATAACTCAGAGAACAGCCGACAACAAGCCAGGGAAAAAAGTGCCTGATCCTGCTGTTACTGAAATCAGTGCTGCTTATACTAATGTCAGACTGGGCATTTAAAAGCAGTAACTGCAGAAATTCTTCTTTTGAATTGCAAAAGTTTATCATCATCACCTGCCCACTCTGTCACCCTGACACCAAACAAATTTAAATTATAAGTCTTTACTTTCTGATTAATACTGTTTAGTCCATGCACTGAACAATCTCTCACGCTTTCATCTACATCATGCTGGATTCAAATCCACATTCTACAGAATTTTACAACTGAATCCAAACCATATTGCAAAGCCACAAGCACAACCCCTGTTGACCCACCCTGTACATTCAGGCCAACCTGCTCCAGTGAATATTTACACTGACATTTGCATCATAAGAGTCTTGATTTTATGCTTTCCTCACATTTTTCCCCCCAGTCCAGTGTGGAATTCTGGCATCAAGTTGATGTTAGTGGTAACATCACATGGCATTAGCAACAGAGAATATAATTTACATAGGCAATGCCTTGACAAATGTACTTTTATGTTCAAACCATAAACAAATGTGTGCTCCACAGAAGGGCACCACTCTGATTTTCTTAAATCTGTCTGTTTACTAACTGAGAAACATGAAATTCAGCCATTTCTTTGGAGAAATCATACTTGAGACTTGCTTATACTTTTTTCAGAGTCTATGTTAGCATAAAGGCCATGTCAGGTAATATTAAATTCCAGAATGACAGAGGAAAAACAAGAGGCAAAGCTAGAAGCTTATTGAAGCCATTATTGGTCCTATTCCCTGATGGTGGCAGAGCCAGCTTGGCTGGCACACGCTCCCTCCTGAGGGCTCACCTACCATTTTGTGCTCTCTAAGCCACCATCTTGTTCCCATTTTGACCCATCTCATAATAGAAAAACTCTGGACACAGTTATCCGAAATACCATTTCAGTCTTACACAAATGCATGTCTCATTTTAACATCAAAATCTATATACACCTGGGAGGATTTTTGCTCCAAAACTAAATGAGCCAAGTTGGAAATTCATGTACCTTACTCAAAACAGACAAGGGGAATGTTTTAATTTTATTTTATCCTTGACTGCTTTTCGGTTGTTTTGCTTGGAGAGTTTTTTATATTACTACTTTTATGCTGAGGGTTTTTTTATTTCTGTACATTTTGTCTTGGAAAGAGAGATTTTAAAAACTCCAGTCTGCTAAAAATACATAAAAGAGATAAATTTGGTCCTAGTCAAGGAGTAGTATATGGATCTGCACTGGTCATTGACAATTTTAGCAACACACTGACTTTCATGTTGGTTAAACACCAAAGACTGCTCCAGTCCTTGAGCTGCTCTAGGGCAGCTGGCTCCAGCACGTAACAAAACCACGGTTTTTGGAATCCCTTAAATGAGGGCAAAGGTTTGAATCAGCCTCTGTTGGCATTAATTTGCTTTGCTCCCTAATGACTGAAAAGGGGACAGAGCACATACACGTGGAGGCAACAGCACTGAAATTCACTTTATATTATTGCAGTCATGGTTTCAGGTTCTCCCCCTCTATTTGCACAGACCCACCACAGAGCTGACAGTGCTGCGTATCCATGGAAAGAGGAGGCCAGTGGGATGGAGCCTCCTGGGCTTGGGCACAGACACATCACCCTGCAGCTGCTGCTCTCAACACTACCACCACCTTTCTCCCTTTGCTTTTCCATTTTTCTTTTAACTCTTTTAAGCAAACATCATCTTTCAGAGGCTAAACCATAAGAAAAAGTAACAGCCAAGTCTATTCCAAGAGGAATTGCATTATCAACTGACTTGAGCACTTCATCCTCACCTGGCCATCCATCCATCCATCCATCCAGCTCGACAGTGGGCACAGAGAAACAAGGAGCAGAAGCAGCCATATCCAGAAAAGAAAGATCAAAAAACCTCTATCTATACACCCATTAGGAAGCCCCAAAGCTTTGATGGGAAATGATGTCTGTGAAGCTGAAGCAAAAATAGGTGATCAGGCTTTGTCACAGACAGCAAGTGTAATTGTAGGGAGACACTAAACTCCAAGGGCTTCTGCTCCCTCTCCATAATGGGCATAAAACCAAGAGCTGAGAGGCTCTTCTGTGGCTGCCTAATCTTCTGGATATAAATGGTTATTTAAGGAGCCAGCATTTGAAGTGGTGTCATTGCTGGCTTTTCCTCAACCTCAGCAGTGAGCAGAAGCCATAGAAGTCAGAAGGAAATATAATGTTTTCTTCCTCCTAAAGTCAACTTCAACAGCCAAGCATCTGCAGCTGAAATTTACTCTCAGTTGCACAAGTCTGTTGCTGGAGTCATAGGGAAGCAGGAGGAGGCTTCCCAGGCTGACTGGAGATCTGGGGACATGATGCTGTGCACAGAGGGCAGAGGAGTCCCACAGACCCCCATCTGGGCACAGCCTCCCCAGGAACTGCCTTAGGACTTGGCCAGCCCTCCCTGGCAGGGCAAAGCAGACCAGAACAGATTTGGCTTCTATGGCTGTGAAGGGATTTCCATGTCTCACTATAGAGAACAAAGTCAAAAACACCTTTAGTCCATAATATTAGCCAGAGAATGATTTGCTTAAGCTGAATTTTCAGTTTCTTAATACTTTTGTTATCATTCCTTGAAACCCAGGTTGGCTGAGGTGACCATGTGTATGAACACTCACAGTGTAGATGCTGTTACTTAACTTGTGGTAATGGGCAAAACAAAGCCAGGGAAGAGGTACAAAGCATTCAACACAATCACTCTCACAGTACACTGCAGAGTAAGAATAATTCCCATTTCCTTAGCAGGAAAATACATTTTCCAAAACATGCTAGACATAATCATATCTACCAAAGTCAAGGACTAAACACTTGTATTTATGCTAGTTAATCACTCTGAATGTGTGGACACCCAAGCCCACAAGGCTGATGTTCAGCCAAGGCTGATGTTCAGCATGGGCAGGAGCCACCCACGTGCCTGAAACACTCTGCAGCTCAGGAAAACCACAGGAAACAGCAGCACCATTCAAGACTGAGAAGCCTGATTTTCCAAAGCAACTAGAGATCTTATATCAATTCTAACTACTTTTTGGGAATCCTGGCAACAAGATGGTGAAGGCTCAGCAATTCCTGAAATTTTGGAGGCATTTCACACCAGGCATTGAATATAAAGACACACAAAATCACTCATGTTAAGCTATGGGCAGAATATTCACACATGCACTTCACATGTTTGGGGTTTTTTTGCTGGATTGGATTCTTCCCGTTTTCCTTCACAAACTCAGCTTGTTTTTTATCCAATTTACATGGTGTGCCTGCACATGAAGCTATGGTTGGAACACAGAAGTTGCTATGCAAGTAGACTCTTACTCTCATCTCTATCTGCTCTCTCTATCCGAATAATCAGCTTAAAATGTTTTGGAAATGCATATTTTTACTTCTTCAGTAATAGAGAGACAGTACAGCAAGAGGACAAAAGTTTGGTCCCACTCAACTCCATGTGTCTTTGGCACAATACTCAAGGTGCAACACACTGACCAACAGAGAGGGTACACGACCCTCTGTGCCAAAATCACTACGTAGTTTATTAAAAAAATGGGCAAGAAAAGTTTCAAAGTCCAGTACTACACCTTGATATCAACACTCACGGCACTATATTTCTATTTTTAAAGCATTAACTTTTTGCTTCTTCTCTTTTGTAAATGATCCGTAGTATTTGCCAGCACACAGCAGTAACATGCTGCAAATAAAGAGACTTTTTTAGCTACATCCTTCAGGCTGATGATCATGAGATAGCTGTAGAAAACTCACCAAAACATGTCCCTGCTACAACATCTACGTCTTTGCTGAAATCTAGGGGCTTCAGGAAGGCTGGGTTTGACTTGAAAATAGCCTGGGCCTGGCAGTGTAGAAATCCTTATTGTTAGTCAGCTCAAAAGATGGTTAAGTTTGTGGACTGACCACCCGAGGCCTGGTGCAGGGAGGTCACTGCTGGCAGTGGAAGGACACATCAGCCTCCCCTCTCTGTTCTGCCCCAGCACAGGAGGACTCCCTGCTGTCATGCCTGGAGAAGACCTCTGTTCTGCTCTAGCTGACTGTGGGACCCAAATGCAAGAGCCAGAACAAGCACACAGCCAACACAAGGAAGAACCGTGGGCAATGGCAACATCACAATACAGCACTCCTGCACATGCCAAATATTTGCATTTTGCCCGCTCGTCTCAGATGTTCTCCAAGGATGCTTATTTAATTGCTAGGTCACGAGTGCTGCAGGCTCAAAGATTTCAGTTCTTTGTGCTCAGAGAAACTTCTGAAAGGATTCAACATCCATTCCCCTAAGAGTGAGAACATCTATTTATGGGGCTACCATTACCTGAACTCCATTCACAGTCACAGTGCTTATTTAACACTTTATCACTCCCAAGAAAGAAGTTAACCTTATCAAAGTAAGATGCTTCTGCACCAAATGTTGATTTCTAGATGCAATCAAGCTTTACAAGTGAGCAACAGCCCCTCAGTAATTCAGATGGCATGTGTATGCTCCCTTATCCTATTACACAGGCTTCAAGGACCACAAGGACCAGTTTAACACTTCCCATAATCTAAAAAACACCACAGTACACTAACTAAAACGTCAGGAACTGTGAGAGTGTGAGAAATAACGAGAAATCTAATGGGTTAGAGGCACATCCCACAGCTGATGGGGGGAGCTTTCCTGAATCAGGGCTGTTACCAAGCAATGCATTCAGGATCAGGGCCACTCCCTCACCTGCCAGCAACCTTAGAAAACACCGGCACAAAATACCTTGAATGCATGAAGTGCCACTTTTTAGTTTGGAGGATTTTGTTAGATCCTGTTGGTGCCGGGACTCTCAGACAAACCCAGGGAAATCTCACCAAAGGCTGTGTATTAGCTGTGATGTATGTGTCAAGACTCACAGCTTTCCCTCTAGAGAAATACTCCAGCACCAAGCCGCATTGTAAGCCAGTCACACATTAATCACATCTTTTCCTGCCCCAGCTATCGGTGCTTGCACGCAGGAGCTCCGTGATCTTCTCTAATCTTCATGCTCCTTTGCCACTTTCAGACACACAACTCTGTGCTGTCCTACCCAGCCTTTGCTCCATCCCTCCCATCATCGGCAATTACATGCTCCCAAATCAACACAGGACACAGAATAGCCCCATCCGACCACCATTCATGTCCGCGCCTCATCCCACAGCACTGGCAGCCTGGCATTTGATAAAGTGCTCTTAATCCCGCAAAATGCAGAGCAGCTTCCTTTTCCGCAAAGTCAAAGCGAGCTGAGGATGCTCAAAACTTTGTGGATTGGGGATTGTAAAGCAGTCACTTTCCAGCTGCTTGGCATGGCAGGAGCACAAAGGGTGTTAACAACCTTTACACTTTAAATAGCCTGGTATTTAAAGTGTGCATCTAGAGCCCATCCTTTGGAGAGGCGCAGACAGGCTCATGCCTCAAACTGAAAGAGAAGGAGAATACCTCTGCTCCACGGAGCCTGCTGCCCAGAGAGGGTCAGCCCCGCAGAGCCCCGGGAACTGCCACCACAGCGAGTAGTGGGAAAGGTCTGGAAATGGCTACTCTGAGCAGGAGCCAGCCTGTTCCTCCTGTTCAGATCACCTCCCAGTTTGCGGTAAGGCTTTCCCACCCTCCTCCTTAGATGCTCCCTGATAAGAATCTCCATCACATCGGTAAGACGAGAGTCTGCAAACACAAAAATCTGCAGCAGGAGGGAAGCAGCAGCATGAGAAGCAGCCCCATTTGTTATTAAATGCAGCGGCGCTGCGGCAGAGCTGCAGCCGCTGCCCGGGAGCGCTGCAGGGCGCAGAGCCGGCCCCGAGCCAGGCATCGCCTCCTCCAGGAGCCAGGCTGCCCCTCTTTGTCAGCAGCTGGGGCTTTCTCTCGTCATTGTGCACAGAGAAACCTTCACATTCAGCAGGAAAATAGGAAGTTTTGAGGGGCTTTGCCAGTCAGCTGAGAATAGATGCCGGTGACTGTATCCCGATGCATTTACAGTACCTTGCAGCCAGAAAGGAAAGGGAAATCTCCCTGGAGCCTTGGTACCAACACTCAGGGGAGCGAAAAGGTACCTGGCAGAAGCTGCCGGGTGTGCTTTATAACCCTCTGGAAAATCAACTTCACCAGAGGATTCCTCTCAGGTCTCCCCGTGTTTACAAGACATTTTGCTTGTTTGTGTGATAATTTCCATTCAGCTTTAGTAGCACTTGGCTCTGGTGGATGGTGGGAAGGAGCGCTGGGACACCAGGGCATCCCCAGAGAGGCGATGGTGTATTCCTTGCTCATGCCCTAAGCCTGGGATCCCCCATGGGAACCGTGCATGGTCCTCAGCACAATCGCTCGCAGCTCCAGAGCCACCTCCCTGTTCTTTCCCGAGTGAGCAGCTGATCCAGCCATTGGTGGCCCTTGGCCAGCAAGGGTTTTTTCCACCTTAAATAGGACCGTTATGTATTAGTCCTTTCATGAGCCAGCAGGCCAGGGAATAAGACAAGAGGGTTTACTGACATGGCTTATTTAGCTAGTTCAGAGCCTAAATTTGCACAAGTTCTCTAGCTGCTTTTCTCCAAAGTCAGTAATAGGGCTTGGCAGAGACTGTGGGTTTTGCTGGCAAAGTCAGCCTTTTTGTGTGAAGGAGGGAGGAGTGGGGAAACCCAGACTGCTGTGCTCACTAGGTCAAGGAAAAGAAAAAAAAAAGAAAGAAAGAAAAAAAAGAATAAAAAGGAAGAAGGATGAGACAAATGGGACAGAATTACAAAGGGAAACTGAAAAAAAGATCGTTAGGAACAGAAAAAGATGTGAAGGTGATTAAGGAGAACAAGACAAACAACAAAATAAGGTAGCACTAGCAGGTTTATGCAAAGGAGATCTAATTATGGGTGGCTAAATCCTCCAGGACATTAATATTCCATCGTAATGTGTCTAGTTTCCTCCTTTCCAGACATGGCAGGGAGGAAATGAGAATCACTTAGATACACTGTTTAATGAGCAAATGATGGACGATCACCAAATACAGCCTGCCTGATAAGTATCCATTAGCTTAAACTCGCACAGTAAATCTGTGTGCAGCTAACGGGCCTGCCTCTTCCAATGCTACAGCAGAACTTAATGGAACTGCAGCCAGAGAAAGGGAGCCTTGTAAATAAAAATCTCATCTCGGTAAGACAAGAAGGACTGTAGGACATACATAATGGCTAATCACAGCCCTTCCCACAGACTGCACACCTGACTCACAAGCCAGGGTGTATTTATTCCCAGTGCTCATATTTAGTTTTTGTGTTTCTAATTCACATACTTCACTGGAGACAGATATTTCCCATCCAAATCTATTATGTAAATAAATACGAGGGTTAGGTGTAATAAAATGCAGTCAATGTTTCAGGTTGCCGTCAAGATCAACATCTTATACATGCAATACATTAAGCTTGTAGTTCTTAAAACTGGGCCTGCAGACACCCCATGACACATTTGGGATCAATACTCTCACTGATGGTTCTTATGGCTTGTCATCAGATGTCAATCCCCAAAGGGCAGAGTGAATTTTTTTTTTCCTTTTAATTGCAATACATGGTCTGTATATTTGTTCTGTGAATGTTTAGGAATTTAGAGGTTTCTTCTGCTATTTCTGCGTGGAGTTTGACTGGCCATGAGACTGGTGGAGTGCACTCCACCCATCTCAAGCAACCCACCCTGCTGACAGCCTATTTTTGCCTGGCACAGAGCTCCCACTGACATCTTGCACCCCCAGACCCATCATCTGCCATCAGCTCCACTGGAAATGGACAGGAGCATCCTGAGTCCCTGCCCTCACCTGCCCCAGCTGGGCTGAGCCCCAGCCCAGAGCACACACAGGCAGGGGGCACAGAGCAGAGGTGGTGAGGGAGGTGGAGGTACACAAGGAGATGGTGGCCAATGACAGGGGACAGCAAGCACCAGCTGCCTGTGGGCACCTTCCTCTCTGCACTGCTGTATGCATTTCTAAGGCAACTGTCACCATAGTGTCTGCACCTTCTTTCAAAAATAGATCTACTAGGAGTAAGCAGGCTCTTTAAAGCTCAAGTGAAACAAAACAGGTGAATCCAGCATTCTCTCCATTTCTCATAAAATCAGATTTTACTTCAACAACCAAGGGTTTAAATATTCTTGTTCCATTTGCAATGCAACTGTATAACAGAAGCATGTACATGTTGAAACCCTACCAAAACAAAGTAGGGAAAGTAGAGAAAGGGAAGATTAACACCTCTACGATTCATGGCCAGGACTTCAAATCCATGAGTCAAATTTGCAAGTTGTGAAGTGATGCTTTGATCTGCTAGAAATGCCAAAAGCAGGCTGAAGCTTACCCAAAGACAAGATAATGGTGACGATGCAAGTAACAGACCAGACGCAGGTCAGCAAGTGCAATGACCAAGGTGCTACTCAAATAATTGCAGTATCTTACACCTTCCACCAAACTTCAGGTTTAGAGGTTGTACTAGTGAAGGCTCTGCTACCCCCTGTGCACTTCTGAGCACAGATGCCTAGTGAAAACACACACGTCTCAGGTGCCACCCGAGACAATGTTTGTAAACGTGGGGCTGTGTGTTGGAAGACAGCAGACCCAAGACTTGCAGCTGGCAGAGACAAGGTGCACGTGGCAGAGTTCAGCTGGAGGGGATGGCACAGGCCAAAGGGATGCCAGAAACACCTTGACTGTTTCCTGAACATAACAAAAGTGCTGCAATGAAAAGAAGTTTCAAAACCAAGTCAAAGCACCATGAAATTCAAATACTGGGCTTTGCACAGAGAATGCAGGGTCTGACCAAGTCAGATATATTGCAAACTTTGCTTCTCTGGGGAATTAAAAAGAAAAGAAAAAAAAGGCAGGGGAAAGACAGGGAAGAGCACTATTTTTACATTAGGCCTATAAAGTTTCTCTATAAGCAGGACACATAATAAATTTACATGTGCTGGCCCTGAATTCAGACACCTAATGAGAATGCTGAAAGCCTGTGTTAGGTGTTAATCTAATGACACAAAGAATGGGGAATATTCTGAAAATAATCTACATAGATGGAAACAGAAACCAAACCAGGGAAGAATGGAAGTAGATAACTAGGATATGCAGTGGGGCCATAACTCCTTACAGTACCTCTTTTTCTGGTAAAGCATATAGAGATTTGGGTACATCCTGCCTCAAACATTGCTGCTAATGGGGATCACCCATTAGCTTAGTCAAATCCATCCACCCACATGCAGTTCTGTAATAAAAAACTCACAAAAACAACACTGTCCCACCTGCTGTAGTCACCACCAAGAGCCACATGCCTCCAGACCCTCCTGCCACAGACAGCGAGTAACCGTTCCCTTCCTTTTGGCAAGGAGCTGATGTCAGCTCTCCAGCTCATCTCATCATCACCAGAAACCAAGTTCCACTACACAGCTATTTTCCCACTATTGATTTCATCCAGACCCAATAGAAGTCAATGTAATGTCTCCCATTTCACAGGATCAGAGCAGTTCTAGAGGACAGGGAACTCCAATTTTCAGACTTAGTTTTGAGTAGAGTTTAAGGCTGATGAAAAATTCACACTTGCAAATATGATAAAAAGAACAGAAAGTTACTTAAACAGCAAGCAACTACCTTAAGGGACACTGATGAAATGGTAAAGCACTGCAACCAAGTCTAATCTTACACACATTTTAGTCTCTTACTTCATAATTCTTCAAAGCAGGTTTTACTACATTATGCCTAAAGCCCTCATCCCAGCTGCAGCAAGCTCCAGGAGCAGAGCTGCTGTACCAAACACTTTGTTTAGCATCACACTCCCCTCCACAAATACCCCATTCAGCACCCAGGGCTATTAATCACAGCTGAAAAGAAGTCTTTGACCAGATTTCCACACCTCCGCCTAAAAAAATACACCAATTTTTACTGCAAATCCTTCAAAGTTGGAAGTTGTTTCACTGGTGAACTATGTTTGCAGCGTAGGTAGTACAGAAAAAGGAAAAGAGAGGAGGCTTTTCCTGACCAGCCATTTTAATTAGAGCTACGAGGGCTTGAAAAAGCCCATCTGGTGAGTGGTGTTATTTGCCCTTTTCCCCTCCTCAGAAGGGCCGAGTTGTGAGAAGCTACGGCTGTCGGTGCTCCCACCGCGCTGCCCTCCCCAGGCAGCCCAGGGGCTCGGGCCCTGCACAGCCCAGGCAGAGCAGCTCCAGCTCTCCTGAGCGGGTTTCGCCAGGCGTTGGTAGGAGTTTGCTTCCCCGGCACCGTCTCACTGTGGCTCTTTTGTGTATGCAAGCTGTGCGTGTGTGTGCGCCTGTGTGTGTGGCAACGCTCCCCAGGCGCGCTCATTTTAATGCTGCTTTCTCCCCAGATGAAAATATACATATTCTTATTAAGAAAAAAAAAATGTGCAAAGTATAAATTTGCATCTATGATCATTTCTGGTTCATAAATTGTATTTTAATAATAAAACAATATATTCTTCTGTACTGCCTCTTAAACATTAGCAGTAAAGTCTCTCTTACTTGTATGTGAGCTTAAATGTTTTGGTGAAGGAACACTCTAATGGTATAAAATGTAAAGGGAAATATAGATAAAAGGATAAATAAAAGCAGGAGTAAAGCTAATACATGGAGAATCCTGCCTCCTCCTTTTGACTCACGTGAGTGGATGCCCCACACTTTTCTACTGCAGGATTTTATTACACAGGTTGAGGGGAATTCTCCAGCTGGGATTCTTCTGCTAGAAAGACAGGCTTTGTTGGCCACATTAAGGTGACAGAAATTACAATGAGGGAGAGAAAGTTGTATGTATCACATATAGTCCTTTGTAGCATCAAATTTAATTTGCAGAAAAACCGACACAGCCACCATAAAGTGAAAATTAATATTTTTTATAAACCCTTAACAACCTGTCCTTAGTGCTAACATACCATAAAGAAATTTCAACATCTTGTTATATGTGTAGTTTATTTTAAACAACACTAGAAGGAGAACACAGTTCTTATTGAAAATTGGCACACACACAAAGAAAGGGAGAAGCTGGCTTTTAAAACTTTATCCCAAAGCATACTTTTTTCTTTTTATTCCTATTAAACGTACAACCCTTCCACTGAAATGAAACATAGAAAGAGTTTCCAAATATTTTATAATTCTGAATGGATTTCCCTAGTGTAACAGTAATAATATTTTTACAGTTAAAAGATCCACTGATTTAATAAGTGTGATTTGTGTATTTAGAAAATTCATTAGAGCAGACATTCCCCAACATTTTTAGATTTATTTATTTATTTAGCCTAATTTGGGTACACTACTTCAAAAGAACGCTTAGAGCTTCCCAGTTCCTTAGTCACTCACTAATAACATCTAATAATTAATAAAGACATGTAAATTCTTAACTCCCAGAACTATTCCAAACTTACTATCTGTACGCTTCATGTCATGTCTCACTTATAGATATCTGCATTACTTTGTTTCATAAAATGCTGAAGGGACACGTACTTATCTTGCTCTCCACCAAGAGTGAATATTCAGGCATGATGCAACCAAAGCAAAACTAAACCCAAGGCTGAACAAACCTCTCCTCCAGGAGCCCACAGATTTTTCCAGCCAGCCATGGAGGGGTTCAGCTGCTTTCACTGCATAGTCATGTCCCTTCTGCAAATGTCCCCTGCCCACGTGCTTGTGCCAATGCCACCACACAGAAATGCAAGGCAGGTGTCACATGACACCGTGGAGTAGTCTCATTTGTACGAATTTTTACTATTTTGGGGGAGCCAGGAGGGAATGAACCAGCCAAATGTGCAGCTGGGACATGAAAAGGAAAGGCTCATTTTAAGAGTAAATGCTTGGGATAGTGATTCCAAATGCACATGCAGAAAAAAAGAGGGCACAAGCAAACACCTCATCCCCCTTCATAAGGCCACCAGACCTTTCAGCCTCTGCCTCCGGAGCTGCTAAAATCCCTCTCCTACAGGCAGAGACTGTGAGGAACAACATTAACCCAAAACATCTTTTCTTGTAGGAAAACAGTATTATTGTGTCTGCTCCTCTACTACAAGTGTTCCTGTCAGGGCTTTGTGTTCTGCAACATTTCCTTGTCATATTTATTTGCTTGTTTTCATTTTTGGTCTTCTGTCCCAAGGAAGACTGCCAAAACCCTAAGTCCTGTCTCCTACAAGTGGTGCTAAGCCTTGGAAACGGGGCGTGGGGATTTCCACACATGGCTCATGCCTGGATGTTGATAGAAGTTTATTTAAGAAATACAACTTGCATAAAGTTTTGTATTTAAATTTGAGTGGACTAAATGAATGGGGCTTGAAAGAAGAATGAAAATAGCCCTACTTCCCTAAATAAAAGCCAAACTGAGATAGAGAAAAAAAAAAAAGGCACAAAAGCACCTACCTTTTAAAACAAAGAACTTCCTTGCAACCTAAGCGCTATGAAAAAGGCTGAGATAATTAATTTTCAGTCAAGACAAACAGAGCTACTTAGCTGTACTAATGTTTTTTTTTTCCCCAGGCAAGATTCATCCATAGCCAAAGGGTCAGTGAAGCAGAGTTCCTCTACAAATTTTTGTGACAGCCAAATATATTTCCTACACTTCTATTTTTCCCCCTTAATGAGATTTTGCTGGGTTTATTTTGATTTCCTGGTAGAATCTTATGGAAATTGTATGGTAAATGAAAGCTGTGTTCATACTTGGTCCATGCTTACTCACGCCTCATGGTGCAGTCCTGCTTTGGCCATGCCTGCACCCGTACCGAAAGCACTGCGAGCCGCTCCGGCAAAGGAGCTGCCCAAAGGGCTGCGCGGCACAGAGGGAGCGACCGCCGGCAGCCCTGCGCGAGTTACGGACAGGGCGTGTGCTGGGAAACCAGCCCTCGGCATTAGTGCTGGCTGCCTTCAAGGATGGGCTCTTAAGGAGAACGTCACTCAAGAGTACATAAAACTTCCTATTGATCAGAAAGCCAACCCTGTAATCGATAGAGGCGCAGACATCCTTGCTCTTCTGTCATGCAAGCAATCTGTCTTAAAAATGTGAAATTCTTTTTTAAGACAAGGTTTTGTGACTGTCTAGGAAACAGCAGAGAAAAAGTTTCTTCTAAACGCATGCAACAGTCATTGCAATTCTACTACACTCAGGGAGGCCTGACCAGGCCCTGAGCTCCAGCTCTTCCCATGCCAGGCCTTTGGCATCAGCCCCCACTGCCCATGCCACAGGCTGCCTTGTGAGCTGGTTAGTGCTGGTACCTTGTTGGTGAGCTCTTTGCCCCAGCTTAACTCACTGCACTGGCTCCGGGCAGCCCTGAGCACACCTCAGCCCGCATTTCCCTGCAGAGTGCTACAGTCATCTCCTGGATTCAAGTTCAGGGGGATGGAGTGTGTTCTTCCACATCTTTTCAGACAAACTAGGAACATTTTACTTTAAATATGAGCAACGCTGTGCTTGTACACTTCTCACTCCAACAGACAGCCTGGCGCTCTGGAATGACCAGAGAGAATTTGGAAGTACCTCAGCTCACTCCCAGCATCCCCTTTCCAGCTTCACCCTTCCTCCCCCATACCTTGGATGTCCCACCAGTCAGTCCCATGAAGAAGTGCAGGAATGAATGGCTGAAGTTGGCTACATCTTCCCTCAAACAACAGGTATACATGAAGAAACCAACCTTCCATGTTTCCAAATCCATAACTTAAGAGATACCTTTCAAAAAGCCCTATTACTCCAGCAGCAGTGCCTGCCACAGACCCCGTGTGTCTGTACCATTTGAAAAGAAGCACCCAAAACTGGCTTTGTAAGCTATAACACCTTCTGAAGGGTCATTAGGTGCAGGGTGCTGAAATAGCTGGGGTTGTAGTCCCCCATTATTCAAAGACAGCAAGTTAACATAATTTACACTTTAACTGGGAACAAAATAGATTAATACCTCCATCACTGTTGTGCTGTCACCAAAGCACCAGCCAACAGGTTAGGGATCACTAAAACCCCCAAACTTCTGGCAGCCAGGGCTGTTTGCAAAACTAAAATGAGAGAGCTTTTAATAACTCAAAATACAGCATGATGGTTTGGAACAGCAGCTTTTCATTTCAGCAAGTTTGTATTACAGTATGTGTCTCCTTGAACTAAGAGATCGTTTGTTTAAATTACTTGATTATATGTAATGATCCTTCTCTTATAAAACAAGATTCAACATTGCCACTGGGGGAGAGGGAGGAAACAGCACAGAAATTTAACGAGAAAGAAAAAATATCATACAACTCTTGCTGTAATAAAACATTAGGAGAATTTTTACTTGACTGTTGAAAAAAAGCAAAGCTAGAAACATGTTTTACCCCAGCTATTAACACTAACTCTTCATTCACAGAGTATAATGCACAGCTTTGATCAAGCTATAGGATCCACATGCTCACAAAATATTTAACATTAAATACATAGCATGGAATTAGTCTCCAACAATTTATACCATTGCCTCCTGCCACTACGTTTTCCTAAACCTTGGAGTCCGACTCACATATGTAAGCTGGATTATTTTATTTTTAACCTAATAAGGATTGGAAATAATTTATTTCAAATGCCAGAAAGCATATGGGTTCAAAAAAGTCTTTTGCACTTTTATGGACTGAAATGAGAACAAAAATGCAAATTTAATAAAATCTGAGAACTGGAAAAGTTGGAAAGCAGTTTACACATATATTATGAACATTTTCTGAAAACATCCCACAGGGCAGACAGGAAAAAATAAGAGCTTACCTATCTGCCTAATTTTTTTTTCTGCAACTTTTAAGATGAAAATGATGGATCTTGTCTTTCTACACTTAATTGAGCTTAACTGGGGGAAGAAAAGATGGACCTGCTCCCACATGAGAAGAGACTGATAGAAAGTGATATGTTTATCCTGTTGAAATAATTTATCAGTCTGGATCCTCCCACTGCTTCCCAGAAGCAGTTCCTGGTTGCCCACCCTCATTAGGCCAATTTCAGCTTTCCCTAAGCTCCCATGAGGAGGAAGCACATCTTTGGCAGCAGGTTGCTGCCCTCTCTGGAGGGGCAGGTCCTGCCCAGGATCCCAGTGAGCAGGGGACAGCAGTGAACACGATGCTGAGAGTTACTTGATCTAACGTGAGATTAATTTCTAAAGAAAATAAATAAATAAAGCCCCAATACAATAATCTTCCCATTGTTCATGTTTCATCATGAGCTTAATCCTGAAGGCTTTCTGTTTCTGGAGGCATAGATAGTTCTGAATAAAAATTATTTCTCAATTAAATCTAACATTTGCATATTTGACAAGAACCAGAAACTTTGGCTATAAATATACTTTCTGACCACCCAACCTCACTTATCCACAGCACAGTGGCTGCTCTATGAGGAGGGAGAACCACAAGTGAGAACAACTGTACTTTTGGAGAGAGCTCTTGGTGATCTGCATTTAAACACACAAACCCGAGGACAAAAGCATTCTTCATAGCATCCCTTCCTCTACCCACCCTCACAGGACCTTATCACTCCTGGGCAACACTCACAGCCTTTGTGTGTCCAGCATGAGGTGGGAAAAGGACAGATGCTCAAGAGCCACAGTAAATACGCCTGCATGGAAGGGTGAACCGTTGTTAGATGTCAAAGCTTTCACTGATAATTTTTACCATATCTTAAGAAAACAGCTAAATCTATCCCAAACATGGATCTGTCTTGTGCTTACCCCCCAGAGTATGATTTTCCTAATATGTATCAGCTCAGTGATGTCTCCAGCCAGGCATCTGGTAACATGATGTACTTGTTTGGGATTTGGTTTAGGAGGTATCACAGATTCACAGCACAAATATATCTAGGTGTTTATGTATGTTTGTACACATATTTGCAATCTCTTTTTTCCTAGTGAGAGCATCTGATTTGGGGATCTATTTAGAACTTTTTATTTAGTAATCAGGTTTTACACTGTCAACGAATACTTTTCAAAAATTAAAAGTAATTTCCTGGCTACAGATGGCTTTTGCAATAAGATCATTTAGAGATATGTAGTTGGTCCTGCCAGACAGAAATTGGAAATGAACAAAGGATCACTTTCACCCTGATTTACAGGGATAGCAAGGCAGGACAATCACCCGGGGCAGATGAATTTTCTTACACTGTCCTGCTTCGACAGCTGAAGGCTTCAAAACCAGAGATATTGTCCTTCAAGAGTTGCATCCGTGTTTCAAGTGGTTCCCCACCCTATCATTGCTGCACATGTACACTTTTAACTTAACAGACAAGAAGGAATAAGTAATAAATAAAAAAGTATCAAAGTACCCAAACAAACAGCCACGTTTGTAACCTTACAGAAGTCCCCTTTCCCTGCTTCCCAGTGCGTAGCCCTCCCTTGCTACGCTCAAACCGAAGGGCTGGAAGAAGAGCCCGGCACTGTGGGGCTGGGCAGGAGCAGCTGGATGACCCTGCCTGCATGGGCAGGGCTGCCAGGGAACAGCCACCAGGCAGCTGGGCTGCTCACCATCCTCCCTTCTCCACACCCTCAGCACCCACCAAACCTACCCGTGCCTGTACCATGGCTAATGGTCAGCACTGTTTATTGTGGGCTACCACACACTGCTCCGCATCTGTATTAATGTGGGCAGCATCTTCCTCTTCCCCTCCCCTTTTAATGCTCTTTTTATCTTAATAAAAAATGTTATTTGGCATATTTCTAAAAGATTGATTTGTGTTCTCCAGGTGTTTTAAGCTATGGAGCAGTTTAATATCAGGTATAAAACAGAAATATTAACTATACTGCCAACTTTCCGGTAGCAATGCAAATATACGCCTTAAGAGATATACCTAGGTTGAAAAGCCAATAAAATAACTAAGGAGAGGAGTCAGCATATCTATCTTCATTAAGTTTGACTTCAAATACTAAAGATGGGAGTAAATCACTCCCTGATGCTGTGGGCAGAGCCAAATTAATTTTAGCTGTTGCCTCTCTTTGCACAGGCAGGGCTCACTCAGAGATGCTGGAGGCCACTTGTAGGCCCGTGGTCACACAGACAGAAGTGTCACAGCCAACACCAGCACTGAGCACAAGGAAGGGGTAAAACACAGTACTAGTGAAACATACTTGCTCTCCTATTAGAACCTGCTAGGTCAGCAGTTTTGGGATCGACACCTTTGGTTTCATGTGCTCACTTGTGTTAGAGAAATAAGTCCAAGGTCTTCTGTGCTCAACACCCAGAAGCGATGTGGGACAGGTGCAGTGCAGGCTGAACACCTCTCTCTGGCTCTGGGTGTGTAAATAGGGCATGTTTGGTAGCTTGCAGAGCATTTTGCCAAGGTACCAAAACTCCCATTTGTTCCCTCTCTGTCATTTGGCCACTCACACCACAAAAGAATGAGCAAATGGGAGTGCTGGGCAGATTTTCTCCCTGTGGTGTACAAAGCTAGAAGGCAGCACGTGCCACCAGTGCCCACCTGGCCAGCCACCCTGCCAGCCCCACCTCCCTTGCAGGCAGGCAGGGGGCCAAATTGCTGACTTTCTTCCCTCCTGGCCACTTTGGGAATCAGCAGTCCCATCTCCCCAAGCCAAGGAAGCTGGGCACAGCAGATGGCTGCCAAAAAAAAAAAAAAAAA
>VZRX01001496.1:355867-375516 GCA_013398075.1 Notiomystis cincta
GGGGGGGGCAGAAATAGGCTCAGAGCAACAAAAATCAATCTTGTGCTCAAAAAAAGGACAAAGGGGCAGGTAGGAAAGCACAGAGAGGAGGGCCAGGTTGACAAGCTTCTCCCAAAAGAACAGCAAGTCTTTCCTAGGAGCTGGAGTAGCCAAGCAAAGGTCAATGGAGAAGGCAGAATGTATGTCAGCTAGGGCATAAAGTATTGCAAAAGTTTAAAAAATAAATAAATAAAAAGCAAAAGGAAAAGAGGACTTGGCTGGACAAAAATCTAATCCTACTACTATTAGGGATTACAGGACCTCTGGGTCAGCAGCAACTTGAGATCAGCACTACTGCAACTACCTGTGCCACGCTGAGAGCTAAAATCAGAGTAAGCAGCAGGCGCCACTTCATCGTTCCTGGCCCCTACCCCACCGAACCCAGAGCAAGGTGCACAGAAGCACCGAGACACATGGGAACCCAGCAGAGGGACATCAGCCATCTCCAGGGGCCCTTTGCCTACCCTCCATAAATATTTTGCGCCTTAGAAAGTCACACCTGTCAGCAAGCGCTGTAAACAGAAGAGTCCCCGATTAGAAGAGGCAGATCTTTTGTCTGTGAAGCAAGAGCCCAAAAGGAGGAGCGAGGGTGGCAGGCGAGCAGGGCTGCAGAGCCGCCCCAGCAGCGCCAGCGGACATCTCGGCAGCCCTGGTGCCGCAGCAGCGCCGAGGTGCCGACCCAGGGAGGGGGAGGCAGCGAGACGGGACCCGAGGGGCTTTGCTGCAGTATTCAGACCTCGGGCTGCCGTGCTCCAGGGAGCGGCAGCTCGGGTATGTGGAGCAATTTAGGTGGAGGCTGGCAGGCGTACTGCACACGGACTGAGACTGCAGTGCACCAGCGCGGCTGGAAAGGGTCGTACCGGTCCAGCTCTTCTCTTCGCAACCTCATTCGAGCCCCGAGCGACACGCGGTGCAGGAGCAGCAGGCCACAGCAGTGCCCCCCGTCCGGTCAGGGGTCTGCCTGTGCACGGCTGCTGGAGGGACCCCACCATCGACACCTCTGGCAGATGGCCGCCCCCCGGCCTCAGCCCATCCCTCACAAAAATTACATAAATTTAAACAAGGCAGGGAAGGGGAGGGGGGAAAGAAGGAAAACAAATCAGGATCATTTCAGAGCGGTACAAATAGGAGGCTCCGCTGGCTGCAGGAGTAACCAGCTGATGCAATTATCCTGGCGGCCGGCAGTAGACCATCTGCCCGGCTCCCGGGTTGCTGTTGTTGCAGTCTCAGCGGGGCTCGCTCCCAGAAGAGCGGGGCCCCGCGGCCGGGAGGGAGCCATCTGCCCGGCCCCGGGCTGTTCGTGCCGCACTCCGCGGGGGACGGCCCGGGAGCCAGCCCGCTGCCCGGCGGCCCCGGGCACGGCCACGTGGGGCCGAGCCTGGCCGCGGCTCAGCGGCCGGAATGGACAGCTGCGCTGGATTTTCTGCAGGGGGTTTGCTCGCTCTCCCCATGCCACCACACAAACCGGTTGTGTTTCTGGAGCATCTTTGTGCCTGTCTGCGTTCAGCGTTGCGCGGTGTGCACGGGGGGAAAGTGAGACAGCCCCTGTCCTTCAGGGAGCTGTGGGGACACTGAGGAACCAGTGACAGCCACCCCATCCCACAGAGCTCCTCCAGGATTGAGCCCTAACCCCATACCCCATGATTTATACCACAGCGAGGGTGATGACTGCCACCTTCATTTCTACTTTGTCATTTCTATGTTTGTCAATAAAATGCAAGTAGAAAATAACAGCCAGAGGGGAAGGATGAGTTCTGTCAAGGAAACTTGATGAGAATGCCATTCTGAGGACTTCCACTCCCATTGCAGGTAGCTACCTTTGCTAAGGCACGGCAGGTACATTTGATCTTTCTGGAGTTCCCAGTTACACTATGTCTGCTCTGCAGGTATGGGAAGTGCCCTCCATCACCCAGGGGTTGTGCTGGGCATCGCCTGGAGCCAGGTTTCAGTAACAAGTCTGCTCTCACTGACAAGGTTTCTACAAACTTGTCAGGCTCAGCTGGAAAGAGGCAAGAGAAATTGTGGACATTTTTTGTCCTTGTTAACCATATCAAGTCTATACACCAACTGCTGCCCCAGGCTTGGTCTCTGAGCCTTCATCTACAATCAATTAAACAATCCAGGGTCCAAGTGGTCTTCATTCTGAATTTAAGCTTTCAGTCTATAAAAATTTATACTTCTCCACTCCCAAATTAATTGCTATTCAGAAAGGAATGAAGTAGGGAGGGATACAAGGCTGTGCCAATCCATCTCACCACTTCCCCAACACTGACAAGTCCCTGGGCACTGAGCACAGCAAAATTTGCCCATGGCCAATTTCCTGGGCCATTATTTCAGGGCTGGCAGCTTCAGGAGGGATGCAAACCAAGGGACAAAGTGCTCTCCCATCTCTTGCTGCCCCCAGCCAATGCCAGCCCCATCCCATTCCTGCACCTCCCTGCAGCTTAGTGCTTTCCTCTCCGAAGCTAAAGCATGAGACCTGCAGCGACAAGGCTGATGAACCAGTAAAAAGTACTAACACAGTATGTGGGTGTAAGTTATCAGACCACACTTAGACTTCAGCTTTAATTTAGACAACGCCTGGAACTGTTGTCAGTCGCAGCTGAACTATTTATCTCTTGAAGTGAACAGAGGAAAGGGAGCTCTGAACATGACCAGGACTGGCCCAACCTGTCACCACATCCTCACTCCCACGTGCTGCAGCTTCTCGCACACTGCAAGCATTTGCCTGCATGAGCTGCTCACCATTTGCTGAAGCCTCCTCAGCAGATTTGGGGGGCTTCCTTCCTTTCTCCATCCTGCTGTTGTTTGTAGAGGTTTGGGACCACAGCTACCATTGACCAGCACCTCTGCCTCTGTCTGGGGACACCAGCTCACACTGGACCACCAGCAAAGGGTACATGAATAAAACCTCATTTCAGGTGGAAACCAGGCTGAAATGCTGCATGTGACCTGATTTTTAAGTGGCCATGCATGTGACATAACCAAGGGCCAAATTCAGTGACAAAGTCACTGAGTAACTCAGGTTATGCTGTGTAATAAACAATATCCTCAGACTCTCCCCTCCTGTATATTTTCAAGGCCTCTTTCCCTTTCCTGTGTATCTGTTCCCAAAATGGAGCTGGCTGTAAAGATGGGCTGGGAATGCTGGAAGCAGAGCTGCTGCACTGCAGGGAACCCAACAGGAGGCCAGGCAGGGACCAGAGCACCCAAGAACAGTGGAACGAAGGTAAAAGGAGGACTGGAGTGGAAAGCTCCACATTGTACTTAAAGGAAGATTATGGTTACTGCTTCTCTGCCTTATGACAGTGCAAGCCTAGGGATGCCTGGCAAAAATAACTCCAAATTTCATCTGCCATGATTACAGCCTCCACCATAGGATGGCACAGTATATATAACACAGAGGCAAAGAGAATTGCTCTCAAGTCTCAGGATGCAAATGGTTAATATTGCCCACTAAAAGCCATTCTCATTATAATGAGCCAAGGAATAAAGGGGATTAGAGTAACTTAAACTGAAATCTTGCTCTCCTGTAGTGATACAGGTTACAGGGAAAACCAGTGGTTCTGATACTGCAGAGAAACTTGTAATGCTTCCTCTCTATAGGAAGGAAATTCTTCTCAGGTGTTGTTGGCACCATTCCTGCATTCCCCTCACTCACGAGCTTTGTCCTTGGGCCCACACAGGAAGAGGGAACATCAGGAGGATCCCAGCAAAGGACATCACCCACAGACCACAGGGGCCAGTGCCAGGGTGGTGATTCACTTTGTTGCACAGAGTGTAATAAAAAGCTATTTTAAGATTTTTATATGCCTTCAAATAATGTTCTCATTGCTGTAGCTACCCAGCATAAACTAAATAAAAGTGCTAATCTCTAAAACACAGTACTTTTTTTTCCAAAGGCATGGAAATGGGGAGGGAAGAATGTACAAACCAAAACAAGTGGGTATACTTCTTGTGGGATCTGCACTACAGAAAAAATGCAGAGCAAGTCTCCCTCTCCCTAGAGGGCCTTTTTTCAAGAGGGAGAATAATAATAATGTAGTAATAATAAGCACTTATATAGCGCTTTACATTTTCAAAGCACTGTGTAAACATCAACTAATGGGACACAGTAGAATAAGTAGTGTCTAAAATGAGTTTATGTACTGCATTATATTTTTCCACAAAGTGGCTGGGGCTGGTTTTAAAATCAAATTCCCCCACATATTGATACTAGTGCAAATGAATCTTCTTTAAAGAAGTGTAACAGAAACATTTCTTTCATTAGTTACACTCCACAACATTCATATTTCCAATATTGCTCAAAGCAAATTGTTTAGACAATTTCATAGGTGCAAAATGCATTTTGTTTCCTAAGAAGAATAGGTGTGCTAGCTAACTGCCTAGGGTGATAGATCAGAACACTGGTAGGCACATGCCAGTGTTTTCCAGGAGAAAGTCACATACAAGATAGGAAATAGTTTTTAAAAAGGAAGTTTTTAAGAGAGAAACTGAGAAATACAGAGATCTGGAACTATTGCTACCTTGTGGACAGAAAAGCAAGGCAACCAACCCTCCTCAGTAAGAGACTGCACAGCAAGGAAAGAAGTTCCTATACTGGAACTAGAAATCAAGCATCACTTTCAGTTTTATACAACAGGGTTAACAGGAAAAACATCTTGTATAATAGGGAAAATGAAACAACCACAAAGCAAATCCAAATATTATGACTTGAACTATAATATTGGTGTTACATTTCACTTTCACCTATCCAGCATCTCACAGTGTTTAATAAATTCACTCTGCTCTCCAAGGCACAAATGTTATATCTTCTTTGCATACAACTGAGATAGAAAGCACAGAGAGAGGGAGAAAAAAACCTGACACATGCTCATTCTTGCAGGAGCTGTGGCAGAGGCAGAAAAGAAGGCAGGAGGGGAGAAATCTGACTCCAAGTATCTTCTAGTAGCCTGGAGTATCTTACTATTTTGCAAAGCTTTATTATCAATAATTTTCTTTACAGCAAACCCATGTGCTTCTGTCATGAACCAGAGCCCAGCGTACTACAGCATGTAAACACAAGTGAAAAGGCTGCACAGGACTGAAGCAACTGAGCAACAGTCTGGGTTTTTCCTCCTCTTCTCAAGCTAAGACTCAAACACCAGTCAGAAGTGGCATGCTGAATATATCTACCTTTAGGCATGCGCTTAACTGTAAGTATGGGAGTAATCCCAGCGGTCTCAGTTTTGGGGATTTTAATAGTTGTATGGTTTTCATAACTACAGGAAAAACCCTTTCCAACAAACTGCCAGTGTGACTCCCTGTTGTACTACACCACAATTACTGGAACATATTTGGTATTTCTCAAGAGGTTCAGATAATGAAGAATCCTCCAAATTTTCTATTAGCCCAAACTTAGGAATTCTGCATCAGGGAGTTAACAGCAGAACAGACAGTGTACGTTAGGCATTGCAAAAGAAAGAGAAAGAGAGGCAGAAATATTTATAAAATTTAAACCTTGTTTTTTTAAAGTAAGGTTGTTTGAGAGCCCAGACTGCAGCCCAATCAGTGCTATTGCACAAGCGTGCTGAGTTAAAGATCTTACTCTCCTGTATTCCTTTATGAGAGACAATATTTCTTCATATTTTCACACCACAAAGTTTTCCCAAATCTGAACAAGACTAATAATAAATAGGAAAACACACAAGAAACCAGTCTATTTTATTCTTTGATGTGCTATTGGTTTAGCACTGAATCACAGGCTTCGACTAAAAACCCACATCATTAGTTACACTTACAAGGAAATGTTTTTTAAAAGCAAGGAAAGGTACAATGTTGTGGCTGCTTTGGGGTTTTTGTTTGTTGGTTTTTCTTCTTGGCAAACAACCAATTCTTTTACTTCATCTGGCTAAAAATAAGCAAATGGGGGGGAAGGGAGGAGGGAGGCAGGGGGAGGGGGGACCCTTCCTAACAGGGAAGGCCATCAAAATTTGCTGCATCAGAGATTACCCCAGTAAGAACACAAACAAGCACAAGGCACTGCCACAACTCCAGGCTGGCCACCAGCTTGGTGGGCCCAAGGACACCGGGTGCTTTGGGCAGCAGAGGCTTTGTCCTACACAAAGCCACTGCAACATTACAGGCCCAGGAACATGAGCCAGCCCAGGCAGGATGTTCATGGGACATGGTGTTACTTCAGCCAACCAGAGCCAAAATTTGCCCCTAAGAAAGGAGACCATAAAGTAGCTATAAGAGCTGGAATTTACCATGGCATCTCCTGTCACCCAAGCATGGGAGACAGGTCAGCCTCTGACAAAGAACTGTCTGGCATTTAAGTGCCAGGATTAGCACAAGCACCCACTTGGTGGTGCGGGCCCCATGGTGACACAGTCTATGGTGCAAGCTAAAAGCAGAATAACAAATCTCGCTTTCCCTTGAGATACATAACCTAATTTCTTAGTGGCATTATTTCTACTATGTTAGAATAGAGAAGAAAATCGCTCTCCAGCAATGCTGCCTCATGCAAGGCTGCTGCCAGCAACTTCCACCAGCACAGGAGCAGTGAAAGGCCAAACTCTGGTGCTGGTGCCTTCTCCCTTCTTGACAGAGAGAGCTCTCTCCTGCTCTGCTTCGCGTTCTTCTCAAAGCACAGCTGCCTGCTTGGCTGGGACCCCCGTGCAGAGAGGGGTGAGGAGCAGCTTCCAGCAGCAGCCCAGTACCGAGCTCTCCACAGCTCACACCTCTGCTGGGACCCGTGAGTGTCCCAGGAAGGGCAGGGAGCACCGAGCACTTGTACAACTCGAGTCTGTTCTTCAGAACTTGCACTGAACTTCTTTGGGCTTTGCAACCTGTGCTTCACCATGGATTTGGGCACTTGCTTCAGCAGCCATCATTTCTTGGACACATTTTTGGGGGGCTCATGTTGTGGTGGCTCAGCCCCCTGAGGCTGCAGCAGCCTCTGCTCATCGGGCCTTTCCCTGCAGTGCTGGGAGCAATCCCTGCAGGAGTCACTGGGGACAGTGCTCGCTCTCGCGCTGAGCTGGGGGCATCTCCCAGCAGCCCCCCCGTTTATCTAATGCAAATTAAGTTCCTGAGTTCCGTGTTAAATGTGTATTTTGTGATGTTAAAGATGTGTCCCTTCAGTGCTTCTGTAGAATGTTCTGGAATGTTCGCTTGTACTCGAGGCCCCGTTGGTTTCTCCCTTCCCAGTCCCGCCTTCCTCCTCTCTTATTGGTTCCCTGGCTGTCCCTCAGATGTGTTCCTTTCCCTGATTGGTTGTTATGTTTCCCTCGGCTGTGTGCCTTTCCCTGATTGGTTGTTACGTTTCCCCTTTAACCCTGGCCCCCGCTCTGTTCCCGTTCCTTTGCCCCGGACCCTCCAGACTGAGCTCGCTGCTGCCGAAGCCCTGCAAAGGGTTCCCTGTGCTTTCCCTCCTGTGTGGCCCTGACCAACCCTCTCTGCGGGCTCCCCTTCCCCCTGTGGGCGGGCGGCCCGAGGGAACGCGACGGGCTCCCAACCTGCCCGTCAGCCCACTGCAGGTACAGATGCACACCCACTTCCCACACAGGGCCCACAGCCCAGCCTCCCCAGCTGAGGATCTTTCCACAGAGGTGTGGCCCAAAGCGATGGAACTCAACAGTGCCAAGAAGCCTTGCCCTGCCCCAGCACACACCAGAGCTGTGCGTGGCCAGCAGAGCGCTACAGGGTTACTTTTCTGGGGGCCTGGTGGGTCAGATGGGCTCTGAAGGAAGCTGGAAGGCAGCAGGACAAGGATCCAGAAACAGAAGGAAAACTGACCCCATCTGATCAGACCTCACCTGGAGTTGGCACAGCCAGGACTGGGCCAGGCAGCCAAGAGGCAGAAACCGTTTCACAGGCTGAGTACAAGGCAATGGCAGCCTCAAACCAACCAGGATTCCTCTCCATGCTCCCTTCCAGAGCAGTGCTTAGCATATGCCAGTTTGCAGGCTGTATTTAATCCAGGGGCTGGTGTGTGTGTTTTCAACGTGGCAATATCAAATTAAGAAAACCTTCAGAAGAAAAACTTGTTGGGATGTGCCAATAAAAGAAAATCAAGTCAAGCCAGCAGTAGACAGTAAGAGGGGCAGAAAAGCAGGTTAATTCCCTCTGAAAGGGCAACAGCCTTCAGCGTCCCAAACCAGCAGGATGATTACCATATCCCCTCCCTGCCAGTGCCCCAGCAGCTCCCACCGTGGGCTGAGCCTGGACTCTGGGCTCACTACCCAGCAGGCAGGCCTGTCCTGCCCCATCCTCCCCTGAACGCACCTCCAGGGTTGTGGTCATGTTCTCCCTAACTGCAAGGAGCAAAACCAGCAAAGATGCAAAGGAGGAAAAACAAGTAAAGAGGCTGCAACCTCAGGAGGAAATAATCCTACCTGTAAGTATTCCCTGAAAGCAAAACACTCTAAAGCCTCCCAAGCTCCACAGTGGAAAAGATGCTATGGGAAAGGAAACAAAGCTGCTAGAGGGACTCCACTGACATTTCTTAGGCTACAGATATGTAGGAATTTTCATGGCAATTTTCCTGCCCATCCCACAGTTGGACTATTTTTCCTTGAAACCATCATTTATCTGTGCATAAATTAAAAATCAAGTTCTTGGTGGCTACCTCAAGAAATGTTTTTATGAGGTGGTTTGAGGTTTGCTAGGAGACAAGAATTTACAGCTGGCATTTGTGCCACCCCCAGCACTTCGACAAACAGGCAGGGTGGAAGAGACCACATGCAGCCAGGCAAGGCACTATTCTCCCAAACAAAACCTGCAGAAACAATATTGCAGTTTCTCAGCTTCATTTAAAGGGAGTTTTCCAAGGGCACTCTGAGGGACAGCATAAAGAAACAATTTTGCATCCTTTTACCTTAACACTGTGTGTGGTACAGAAAGGTTTTAGTAGCCCCCGCTCTGGAGGCAGCCAGGACCTCCAAAGCCACTGACGACAACAGTTTCTCTACCTGCGTTTTTGTTTGCTCAAGTTTCACACCACGTTGGCTTTGCTCACGCCAATCAGACAGCAGCAGGCTTTCAGCCACTAGTCTGATGTCTTCAGCTGTGCCACTGACTGCTACAACAGGCAGAACGTTTCTTGGATGGCCGTGTGTGGGGATACAAAAACCTCATTTACAACTTGGCATCTCAAGGAGGACAGGGTGGTACCGCAGCAGGTGACAAATTAAAAGCTCGTTTTTCTATGCACTTTCTTTGGAACCACATTTTGAATACAGAGCCACTGGCAAGGAGGAAAATCATAGCTCCAATACCTCTTCATGAAAATATGCATTTTGTCTTTGGGAGAACTCCTGGTGCATGTCAGAGCAGCATTTGTGAGCTATCTGCCTGCATAACACCAAGAGCCCCACCACCACAGCAGCATCTTTCTGCCCACGGCAGGGGGTTTGTCCCCCGCGCCTCCGAGCAGCAGCTCCTGCTGCAGCCAGGGACACCCGGCTGTGCAGCCTGGCAGCTCTGCAGGCAGGGCCGGCAGCTCCCCCTCCACAGCACCCTCGGGGCACTGCAAACCAGGCACACCGCGGCTCTGCCAAGCAGCTCACAGAGGTGGGGTTGTTCAAACCCTCACCCTTACGTTCAGGCTTATTACTGCATTTACTTATATTGAGAAGAATGAAAACAGATGATCTCTGGTAAGTGTTTGAGACCAAAAATAGTAATCAAAATAAATCAAATCTCACTTATCTGTTATCAAGCAGGAAAGAAATTAGGAAAGAAAACACCCTTCAAATTACAGGAATCAGGTCAGTGGCCTCATATACAAGCATTGGGCAAGACTCAGTACAAGATCCAAAGAAAAGCACTCAGAGCTTCATTATAAAATGGCTCATAATGCACTGTACCATACTTGTCAAGTATGCTCAGAATCAGACTGAAGTAGCTCTTTATCTTTATAAAAAAGATAAAAATCTTTGAGGCAATAACTTTGGCACCTAGAGTTGCCTACTACATTCCCCACAAAGTATCCCTGCGAGAAACACACCACCTTTTTCTATACAAGACTAGTATAAACATAAATAAGGTGCAAGTCACACACAGCCCTCCTTCTCTACTTCCCCATCCCAGTATTTTCAATACTCTGCCACATCCCACATGCCCTCTGGGGGAACAGTCTGGTCAGTAAAAGCAAAGAAATTGTGAAGGGCAAGGCATGCCATTTTCCTAGAAATAAAGGAGGCTATGAGCAAATTACTCAACCAAAATGCATCCACAGAATTCAGCAATAAATAATACACAAGCTTGGCATTACTATGCAATCCAGTATCTCTTTACTCATGTGAGTAATCTAATGAAAGAACAGAAATCTGAGTAATAGCTTGAACAAGTAAATTAAAACAAAGCTACATTTACCTATCAAGCAAAATAGCCAGAATGCTGTTGCTGGTTTTTTTTTCTACAGCAGGCAGGCTTGTACATCAGAAAAACTTGCTAGCATTTTGCAACTATGTTAGTTGGCCCAACAAAAGATATCAACTTTAAGCTTTCTCTTTCATTTACACATGAGCACACATCATACATTACATGTATTTATGTATAGTCACACAGTAAGTGTTCAAAGTATACTTTTTCCAGTTACCACCCTGATCTCCCCTTCCCTCCAAACCCCTGAACGATTGTGAGTCCTCACAGGCCAAGTTCAGATACTGCCATGATCCTAAAAGAGTTGAAACTCCAAAAATTGATGACTACAATCATACTTGTCCTCAAATGTCTCTATATTAAACAGAAAACAACCAGATACCACAACAAATGCACCCCTCCAGGCAGGAAAGCGCTACCATTGTCTAGTAAGAGCAGAAAAAATATTTGTTTAGGTCATTTGCATGTCTAGTGGGGTTTTTTCTGCTTATGTATAATCACACACTTTTCCATGGAGCTGGAGTTACTTTTCAGATCTGTTTCTTCTCTCAGTCTTTAGATTCAAACTTAATATAGACAGCTACAATTAAGTCAACCTCTGTACCAAAGCTTTGCACCTAGCCAGCAGGTACTCTCCATACTCAAATGGCAGTAACAGATTTCCTACTTTTCCTATTTTATTTCTATCTCTGATTAGCATTTCCACTTCCCAAAGTATGAAGTTCAGCCTTCTGCCATGTTTTTTCTCTACCTCCTTTTAGTTTTCCATTTTTTCAGACAGGAAATTGAAAGAATGCAGAATCACAGACACTTTGTCTCATGTAAATCCGTACCTGCTTACAGTGACAGATGTTAAACACAACTCAGGTCTCTTGGGTTTCCCCACTGCCATCTAGGAGCTCCCACAGCCCTGCTGCATCTTCTGCACCTTGAACCTTCCCAGTGCTCCCCTAGAAATCCTCCCAGCAGCAATCTCAGAGTCAGCAGAAGGAGCAGGAGATGCTCTGTCCAACATTAGACACTAAATGACTATTCCCATCAAGTCTCTTTGCTGCTTCTACTCTTTCAATTCCACTGCAAGAAATCAGACTAAAGTCCAATCCCCATCAAGGCCAGTAAGAAACACTACCACAAAAACAAGACAAAGCCTTTACCCTACAACTGATAGAAGCCTACTCACAGTCTTCCAACATGAACAAAAACCTCAATTAACAGAGCTACGCAGAGACCTCAGACTTGCATTTAAACATATAACCCAGCTCCAACTGCTGTCAAGGGGAGGGGGGGGAAAAAATGTGCTCACACTAAAGACAGCAAAAAAACCCCAGACGCACATCCAGCAAAGAACTCCACTTCTGTATTGCACCACTCCCTTTTTAAAGCACATGGCAAGTCTGTCTTCATTAACATTAGCCTCATTACCACTTAGCTGCCCGCCATGTGAAGCAAGTTCCAGCAATCAGCAGGTGGATGCTTGGCTAACCTGCCTCAATAGTAACCAAGAAAAACCTCATCTCAGCCAGGTAGAGATCATCAAGAAATGAACAGAGCTGCAAATTCAAGTCCCAGTCCTGGTGGAGGGTTCCTGGACCCTCACTTCAATCTCTAAATTACCTGTAGACAAATACTATGTAAACCCAGTAACAGCTTTTGTGAGTCCAATCGATTGAGTGGTTAAACTTGTACAGTCAGCAGGCAACCAAGGGAGGCATATATTTTAATGGTAGATGTGGAAACAAAGGAATTTTGATTAGCCTTGGGACTGGAGGGGGTAAAAATACTGGTTTAGGATTTTCCCAGGATATGCATATTAAGAACTTGTCTTTTTGCCCTCTGTGTAATTTTTTTAATATTTGGAAAGCAGAATTAGGCCACATTTGACCAAACCTCCAGAGCCTAGCAGGAGCCAACAGAGACCGGAGTACAGCGACTTGTTAATTCTTGTACTTTTACTCATAACAGGATTTCACTAGTGAGCAACGCGTTTTCTGCAGTGCTATCACAGGCTTAAACAAACTGTTTCTCTACAAGCAGGGATCTTTCCCTCTGCTTCACTTTAAACCCTGAATGCATTGTTTACGTTCTCTAATACGAACTAGAAATAACTTCTGTGTAAAGAAACTCCAACTGTTACACTTCTGAAGCAGCCTTCGTTATCAGTGCCAGACTCAAGGAGAACATGACTGCGGGTGATGCTACAAAGAGAGACGAGATCAACCCTACTAGAAATTGCCCAGGAGAACACGCAGGTAGGGTGGGTTTAAATGAGATCACGACTGAGATTATTTCACCTCCAGCATACCCAAGTGAGCCCTTCAGGTCTCCTGAGTGGCCTCTATCCAGCAAAGGAAACACTTCTCTGCCACAAAGGCTGCCTTACATTTGTACTTGCCACACGGCTGCAGTAGCAATAAGTCCTTTACTGTTTGTTCAGCTCTTGAAAGTCCTGTAAAGCATTCACCATTCACCTGTCACACTGCACAAACTGAGCTCTTTGAAATGAAAATCTAAAAGTAAATGTGTTAGTCAACGGCTGCTGCTGCAACAAGGCACGAGCCCGACACCAGCACGAGCCTTCAGGCAGGTAATTCACTTCAACACCAGACCAGTGAACAACAGTATGTTTTATTTAATTAGGATGAACAGAAGAGATAAACCTCACAGCAGGGCGGGTAATGACAACATTTCAAAAATAATTCATGCCCAGGTAACAAAAGGGCAAATTTCAATTACATAAAAAAGCTAAAAAGTTGACTTAATACATCCAAGGGGGAAGAGGGGAAAAATTAATAATTGTACTGCATATGATTAACAAGTGGCATTTACAAGCGCTATAAATTGGTCTTTCTGTTGCCTGATCTGTGGCTAGAAAGAAAAAGGTTTTCTTTCTAAGCAAATGCAAACAATGAAGGTCCTCCTCGCTAGATTCAGATGGGCATTGCAGTGCTATCCGAAGTAAGTCGTCCTGTGGGAAGCTAATGCCATACACCAACCCACGGCACCACGAGGAGCTCTGTGAGCCCGTTCCAAATGGCAGCACCCAGTTCCCAACCCCATTGGGTCCCTTTGTTTACATTTTTGAAAACAAGCCATTGCAAGAGCTTGAAGCCTGAGCCTTCTATAGCTGGAAATGTCACAAGAGACCATTTAGTCCCTGCACATCCTTCTACTCCCCAGAATAATGTGCCTCCAACAAGCCACCATAATTCACTGCTGCACACATATATTTATACACATGTAGGTGTCGTCAAGAAGATGTAGTACTTAAAACTCACACCACGTTATTTGTCTAAGAGAAAAAGCAACTAACTCCTCTCCGTTTACTAATGACCATCAGGAAAGAAAAGGCATGAGAATCTACTTCTGGGCTAAAAGTATGTGGAATAAATGCACACCGAGCTCAGAGCTGGTCCTCACTTGGCTCCAGCGCCCACCCGCACTCTCCGAGTCTGTGTCCACCAACGCACGCACCAAAACCGGGCCCTCCCCTCCACCACCATTTGTCAGTCAAGATTTAGCAGGAGTCTCTAATAGGTTTTATATTAGTAGTATTTCATTTCTCCAGCACATTTACTAGGTAGGATACAAGGGAATATAATAGCCACGCTTTTTCAGAGGCATTTACGGAGAACATTGATGGAGTGATGAGGACCTGATATAGGCATTTTATAAGACAGTTCAATTATTGTGGGTAATTAATAATCTTTTGTGTAAGAGAATATTATAATACATATGACACATGAGACCAGGAGATTATTCCTTTTTCAAAAAAATGTGGTTTGCATTTTTCAAATGTTGTAATCATCTAAAACTGATTTCACAAATTGGAATTGGAAAGCAAGATAAAAATTAACCAATTCAAAAAAATTAGCCAAGTAAACAGTTGCAAGTGCACTTATCAAAATAGAAGTAAATATTAATTCTACAGTATGAGAAAGTCTCATCATTCACAAAGCCAGCAGGTGAGGTAGGGTAGGGTTTTTAAAATATTTACTGTAGTAATTGATCACTGGGTACCACCTCAAGCATTCAATTTAGTTAATTTAACCAAGCTTAAACCACTTACCCACGTTTAACCTAAAAGTTAATTTGGCACCAAACAATAGATAAAACCAAGCCAAAGCCACATCTACGATAAGACAATCTGTATTTACACAAGCTTAACGCATCTACGAAACATCATTTTTATATCCAATTCAGAGGATGGCATGAACATCTGCTTTCACTTCAAGACATTAATTTTCAATTATTGAAGAAAAACAAAATAAATCCTGACAAATTACTGGTAACTGTAGAATCTTTTGTTACTCTATTAGCTTATAATAGTAATTTAGAAATCCTACAATTAACGTCCTACAAGAGGTCTCCGATTATTTTTTTTGCATGTGTCATCTGAAGCAATTCAGCAGTGAATGATGTTCTTTAACTTGCACTGATTGTACACAAATATTTTGGAAGAAAATCATAGGAAGAATTCTCCAAGAGCTGTACAATGGTAGTTGTTCTTCTTCGGTGGCTTCAGACATAGCATCACTAATAGTATGAGATTTCTATTTTCTTCCCATTTATATTTAAACCTTTTGTGTTACCTTTCCCACTCTTTTCAATTTTTGGCCACGTTTATTCGTTATATTCACTGAGACCAATGGGAACAGGCCGCAATTAAAAGGTGTTTGCACACAGGCAGGAGTTTCAATCAGTAAAACCAGTTAAATACCACCCAGATCCCGTCCAGGAGAGCATACCAGAGGGAGAGAAAGGCAGGAAAATGGGACTTGTGGAGTTCAGGGGAGAATGCTGCTAGGCTTGTAGCAAAATACACAGGCAAAAATTAAAAACTGCAGGCTAATCCCTGAAGGCACTGCTCGGAATACTGCATGGATTCAAACGCTCTCAGGGCACCAGCCCCACAATGAAACACCAACATCTCCAATTATTCCTAATCCCCCAAAAGCTACACTTGATAAAGAACAATCAAGAGTGTAATCTTATTTGATATGAGTTTTATCAATTTTAGCTGCTGCTTTCACTGTATCAATAAAATTCCACCGAAACTTGAATGAACTGTAAAATTAAAGGATAATCGCACAAGTCTCTTGTATTTGGCAATTATGATTATACTTGTCAAAATTTAATTTGTAGAATGTACTGTTCCAGTACCTTCAGGTTCTTCTCTATCAACTGGGAAAAAAGGAAAATTATATCTTTAAGACAAGTATGAAAGACATTGTTACTTCCACAGTCAACTCTGTAACTGAGCTCCGACATTGTATAATTGACTTTGCAAGCAGAACAACAGCAATATAACAAAGAAAATGTCAGTGTTTTCACAGCGCTAATCTATAGCACTAGGAGGGCCTCCTGCTGTCAGCCAGAGCTGACAATACAATAGCTTTCAAAGGGATATTACCATCATGCTTTTATTCTTGACATCAATCAAGACAAAGAGAATCCTTTTCACAAGACATTCAAAATCAAACCTTTGTATGAGCAGATAGGTAAAACAGCATTCCTTTAAAGAAGATCATTCATAGCAATCAACTAATTGGAACTCAGCAAATGGTTGAAGTATTTTTATTTACTTTGCAGATAACGAAGTAATGAGCAACCCCCCTTTTCTCTTCTTGACTGACACAAATGAGGCAGGTAGGGTGTGAATCAAAAGTTTCTATCAGCATTTTTTGCCAAAAGAAAGCAAAAAAATATGACAGCAATTCTGCAACTTCAAGTAGGATAACAAATCTAGAGTTAATTAGTGCATTCTTTTGCAAAACAATTTGATTACCAGCTAGCACGTTTATGCACAAAATACCCCCGCAAGCTGACAGCAATTTGCAGAACTGTCAAATTCAGCAGCCAAAGTGCATCTGATGCTTAAAACCTTGTGCCAATGCGAGCCCAGTCCCACGAATGGCAGCCCAGTAATGCCTCAATTACAATTACATGGGACTGGAAACCCACGGGTTGCTGTTACCCACATCTCAGCACTGCACCTTCCAGAACCACCTCCAAGCATGAGAAGCTGCAGTTTGGCCAAGGGGAAGCAGGAAGACCTGCCTTCCTCAGCCCCCTGAGCGGACTGGGTGCCCCCTGCTCCCCGCAGCAGCCAGCACCAAACAAACTTCTGAGGACGCCCGTGTTAATATCGGTCCCCATCGGCAGCGAGGGGGGACAAGACAGAGTGCTTTGACAGTGACAGCTGTGTCACGTTCTGGGGTTCAGTCCACGTGGTTTTAACAAAGTAAGGTGTAACTCTTCCTTACAGGGAACTGAAAAAGCTCCCAGCAGTTGAGGTACTGGCAACAGGGCAAGAGTCTGTGCTGAGGAAAATTACTTTCATGGCCTTCATTTGTGATGTGAAGTAAAGCTTCAGAAAGTATTTTACTCCATCACTTCTACCACCACACTGTCCCCTAAGTGTTTATTTTGTAAACCAGCAAAGACTCAATACTCACACTTTTATTCCATTCTCACTGATCTGAAACCACCTTCCTTTAAGCCAAGTAGAACATCATCCCCAATCACCAGCTCTAAGGTTAGTACTTTCAAGTTTGCACAAACTAATGGTCAAAACAAATCAGTGAATTGTATTGCAAATCATAAATCCCATGTCAGGAGGAAGCCCAGGGCTACTGCTGGAGTTACAGCTGCAGGAATTACTGTAAGTTTCTGCCAGGCTGAACCTGAGACCTGATAATACAGCACAGGGGCCACCTGACCTGCAGCTGTGCTGGCATCCACTTTGGGTTTGCTATCACTTCATTTTCAATAACACACATCTACGACTTGTCAACATTCGATACTTCTGTCAAAGTCAATCACTTCTTTCAAGTCAGCATTGCTCCCACTTAAAGTGCAGGCAACTTGCTTTTTGCATGCAGAATAATCCCTTTCATCACAGGCACAGACTGATCCTATTTTAGTGCATAATCTTTCTGAATGAAAAAGGATACACAAATCTCGGTAGTGGTTAATAAATAGCAAAGCTGCTATACAAAGTGAAATAAAAGATAGAAAAGAGAAAAATGTTAAATTATTTTAAGTCCTAAATGCCACACATATATCCACGTAATTTATGCTTGTTTTCTTCTCTGTTGAATTGGGAAACCTATGACCTCAGAGTGCCTTTATTTATTACATCTCAATTATTTCCATGGAAACGTGTACTGTGGCAATCTACTGGGTTACCAGCTCCCTAGACCACAAAATGTATACAATGGACTTTTTAAAAGCAGAAGATATGGATGAATAGAAAGAAGGGAAGAATTTCTTTATCCTACATGCACATATGAGCTGCCTCCTATTATCCAGAATTTCACCCAGATTCAGCTCATTCTTAGACTCCCTGTTAGGCAGCTCAAGCTAAGACCTGCAATTTACATCCAGTTTATGATGAAGCTGGAAACAACATTTTTTTGTGCCTACAGACCTCAGAAATATTTAGAATCTTTAAAAACTGGGCTTCACTCAGCTCAGTGTTGCAAAGACCTTCTAGATATTTCTGCATTACAGGGATAATGTTTCTCAGCTATGACTTGCCAGTAAGCTACCTGCTTCAATTCATAAAAGTGCTCATGTAAATAGTGATCAGAATTAGAGTCAAAATGTCATTATAAAGTATCAACCATTTGCAACAGATATTGCTGCCTAAAAGTAATCTGAGGAAGAAAAGGAAAGAGTAAAAAATGGTAAATATCTAACATTGTATACCACAAGATATCAAGGTTTACTAACCGAGCTTCTAGAGCAAACACTGTTTACACTGGCTTAGAACTATTTCCTGAATGTTAAATGTGACACTTTAGCACAGGAAAATATTTTAAACTCCAGAGGCCTGGCCACTAAATGTGATCCCCTCATCCGAGAGAAGTCATGACCCAAGGCCTGCTCCACTGTTCTCAAACTGCAATTCTTTTCGTTTCAAACAATGTATTTCAGGGCATCTCTTGGAAATAGCTCTAATTCTGCCCTTTCTTCTGCCCAGAGACTGTAACATTCATCTGCCAATTACTGAAGTAGCTCCTCTAGCAGACTGTCTGGAACTGCGGAGGGTCACAATGCCACGCTGCAAACCTGCCCCACAGCACAATGCTAAAAGGTGCTCTTAGTTTGGGGAAAATTTATTAGGGGCGTTGTACAAAGATGAAGGACCGACTTTACAAAAACTTGATAAACATTTGAAGCACATACAACTTACACTGCAATCATCTGTTAAAAAATGGTTATTTCACAAATAATATAAAATGGCCCTGGATGGGGTTTCAATTTGTTCTTTAGCTGGTCAATTAACTGTACGCTAATTCTGTCCGCTCACAAGTTATTTAATTACAAAAGCTTTGGACTTTTTGCTTCATCTTCTGGGCAATCCAAAGTTCTGATCCTTTTGTGCTTCTACAACAAAGCCTCCGGTCCACTGAGTTTGCGACTTCTGCTTTGTGCAGAGGACAATAAAACCTTCCCCAGCACCAGCTAACCTCCTCGTGGCTGGGAGCGAAAGGCTTCGGGAATCACGCCTTCTCTCTCGCACCCATTCACTTAAAAGTCAAAAAGCTGGCAAGGCGTGCAGTACGGCGCGGGGCTGGTCCCGGCCCTCCCTTTACGTTTCTCCAGCATCTGTTTTCTTATGGAGGTAAACAGGAGATATTAAAAACCGCTTAGCTGGGCATGGAGAAAAATACGCGTAGTTTAATGTCTAACCTTCATTCATAAAGCCGTTACTAAATTTGGCCATTGTTTCTTCAAGCCCAAGCAAATTCTCAACCCCTATCTATCAAATCGGGTTTAATTCTCCCCTTCTTTCACCACCCTTACGCGCATTGGACAGCAGGAGCAAACAGACGGCGCTACTATTCCCAATCATAAAGGAACGTTAATTTCGGGCTAAGCGGCTAAAACACGAGTGAGCTCATTCCTCCCTTCCCCGGCCCGCTGATGCGCCACCGCACCCGAGCATCACCGCGAAACTTTCCTCCCTCCCCGCCTCAACGATGCCGCCGGCTTCTTTCATCAATTATCGCGACACGTGTCGCCGGCGAGTCCCGGCCGACACCGCGGCACCCACGCAGCCCCGGAACGGACGGCGGGCGGGCGGATGCCCCGCGTGGGGAGACGCCGTCGGTTCCGAGGGGGTCTCCGCCGCCACCGGCCCGTACCGGGGGGGGATTCGCAATCCCCGCCAAGCCGGGCCCCGGCCCTGATTGGCCGCGTCGCGGCGGCGGAGGCGGCGGCGGCTGCCCGGGGCC
>VZRX01001496.1:376749-403431 GCA_013398075.1 Notiomystis cincta
GGCCCGGCCCGGCCCGGCCGGCGCTGAGTCCGCGGCCGGGCCCGCAGAGCGCAGCCCCCGCGCAGACGGGCCGGGCCGCCCTTGATCTGCACCGGGGCGGGGGCAGTGAAATCCCCCCCGAGTGCGAAGGGCTCAGCGGCCGCGGGAAAAGTCGCGGGCGGTTTTTAACACACACACGCACACACACACGCACACACCCCTCCGCTGCCTGCTTGTGCAGAGCTGGGAGGGAGAGTTACTTTACTCTGCCTCTCCCAAGGTGTTAAATTTAGCAGGACCTGGAGTCGCCCGCGCCTCTCCACTGGGAAGGCAGCTTCTAGAAAAATCTGAACTTGTCATCTTACGGAATACTTGGTGCCAAGTTATGAATGAAATTACTCAAGATAAACACTCCATCAGTTTCTTCTCCCATTTAGACAGGGTTTGTTCGTTTCACGGAGCCTTTACTGCTGTGTAAGAACAAGGTGCATCCTTACTGTGCCCCAAGCAGCTCGTGAGGAATTGTGTCTCCAAGCATCCTCAGCCCGGCGTGTGATGGGCCATCACGAGAGCCCAGACGATTGTACATCTGGACATCAAAAGAGAAGGTGTGCTGAATGAAAGGAATGGGTTTTGCTGAGATCCTGTGAAAATAGCCCTGGCAGAGGAAGGTGCTGAAGCCAGGCCCCAGGGCAGTGGTGAGGAGCAGCACTGCCCAGCCTGCAGGCTCACATCAAACAGGGGTACAGGGGGCTGTGTGTAGGCACTGCTCTCTTCATAGTGATCTCCATCTGGAAAACATCTTCCTTTTTTCTTTTTTCCCCACACCAAAAGAAACCCAAGCAACTCAGGAATGAGTTTGTCATTTAATCAGGTGAGTTCAGTATAGAACTGTAAAATTTTTTCTTAGTGCAGCATCACATTTGAATAGATGTTTAGTGCTGATTTTGTGATTTCTTAAGGTTTGGGAGAAACTGTTGGGGTTTTGATGTCACATTAAAGGTTTACAGTTCCCTCCTACTGTATGATTCCGGATTACCACCACAGACTGGACATACAGTGAATGATGTTTCCTGTAACTCCACTATAATCAAGGTATTCTTCCTCCACTCTGCTGCACTAAGTAGCAAACTGGAGGTTCAGAAAGGCAGTCTGGAACAAGGATGGATTGCTAAAGAGCCCATGGCCCCAATTGTGATTCCAGTAAAAATGGGGATAACTCTAGTTGACATAGATTCACTGCTATAAAAAACAATGTGGTAGCAGTTTTTGTAAAGAAATAAGGAAGGCTGACAAGGAGAAAAAAATGTTGTGATACAGATATACTGAAAAACACTGGATCATGGTAAATTTGGTCAGCATGACCCTAGATTCATATCCATTCAGCAGCAGAGTTGGATCAGGAACTGAATTACTTCTGTATCCTTGTCTTATTGGAGAGGCTTAATCCCCAGGCTATCAACTTGTTTCTGTTCTCTCACTGGCCCAATGAATATTTAATTATTCTTACAAAGCAGAACAGCTTCAGCAGGACAGATTCTCATCCCAGAATGTGCTGGCGGTTGGGCACTCTCAGAGGAGTTCAGAGACCCAAATTCAAATCCCCGTGCAATCAGGCAAAGAGGGGATTTCAATCTTAGTTTTACACATTCCACTTGGCAAGCAATTCCCAAGCCCCATTGCCACCTCAAGCCCCTTTGCCATCCAGCCCTCTGTTCCCACATTTTCTATATTTTTTAAATATAATTTTAAATCACACAATTAAAACGAACCAACTTTTTCCCATCCCTTAAATTCATTAGGAAATGTAATTTTTTTTTTTTTACCTTTTCTGATGCCAGAGGGCCAGTGAGAAGGTTTATTTGCAAGGCCCTACAAGGTTCAGAGCAAAGTGAGGAGCCCTGGTCTGAGCATCCCCAGTCCCTCCCATGAAAGTAGTTCAAGTTCGCTCTCACAGCTGTTGGCAGAGCAGCAGCACCCTTGAAACCACTGCCTTCCATGGTGGCATCTGTTGAGAAATACCCAGTTTATAGCTAGAGATAAAGAAAGTGGGAAGGTAGGTTTGACAGAAAAAAATGAATCACATACATAGATCTGTCTTTAAATGTAGCACACACATATATAATTATTAATTCATCCCTCTCTATTATCTTCAAACCCAGCAATACACAGATTTCCTCCAGGCCCTGCTCTGTAAGTTCTCTGCTCCACAGAGTTTTCCAACATGTGCCTAAATGCTTTGCTGCACTATTGTCACAACACATCATTTGTGCCTCTCCTCCAGATATATGTACATGGAGTTTATGTGGTCCCGCAGCCACTCTTGAGCAAAGAAAGCCCCATAACCCTGCTGGGCCCCCCAGAGAAATTCAGAGTTCACCCACCCAGGCTCTCCTCCCAACACCAGAACTTAAACTCATATTGTCATTAAAATAGATACATTCCAAGAGCGCTAATAACAAGGGAAGACTTCACAGGCTTTATTCAAATATTTAAGGCAAGTGACACCAGCCTGTGTGCTAATTTAATAAAAATACATTTAATAATTTAATTTAATTATGGTAATTTAAGAATGCAATAAAAATATATTTTGAATCTCTTATCAATCTTGTTCCCTCGCAGATGCCTTTCCTTTTTATTCTGGGAAATTTTAATAAAAGCACAAAGCCAAGACTGCCAGAGTGCAGAGCTGTTCTCTCCGGGAGAGAACCAAGAGCCCTCCTGCAGCTCCGAATGACGTCCATGTCTCATCAGGTCGCTGGGACAATTTGGATGCCGGATTCTCTGCTTGTAACCCCTTTTGGGAATGTCATTGTTCTATATTATGCATGACACAGATCCTATACTATACACAACGCAGCTGCTGGTGAGAGGGAACCAGTCCTGAGATGCAGAGGAGCCCCCCGAGCTCAGCATGGCTTGTCTGAAAACAGGATTTGCTGGTGGAGGCCTCTGCCACCTCCTCCATGAGATTTCCACCCAAGCCCCATGGGGCTGACACGGCGGCACTGAGCCCTGATCTGCGGGGACCTGGTGGTCCCTGCCCCTCCGCTCGCGGCCACGCTTCTCCTCACAGACTCCCGTGCTGGTATCAGCACACGCTCCCTTTTCTGGGCGAAACTGATACCCTTGCTTTTCATGCCAGCAAACTCAAGATGTTGATGTCATTTTGCTTTGCTCTCTTCTGCCACGTGCATGCACAGTGAACATCATTTTTAAAGTTTGATGACTTTTGGGAAGATACTATCCATAACAATAGTGACATCTGAGATAGTCCCACCCTGGCAGCATTATAGGAAACTGATTGGCCTTTCTCTGGAAAATGCAGGCAGGACTACCAGCCTCTCTGTAGTTATAGATTTATTTGCATTCAATACTTAGAGCAAAACCCTATACATTTCTAAATTCAGACAATTATTTTGAAAGTGTTTCAGAATCAGTTTGCAATTACAAGTTACGTAAAATGGCACAGTTGTGTAAAGGCAAAAATACAAACTTTATGAAAGGGATGTTAAACAAGGACTATGGGAACTAGGCACCAAATGAATCAGGCCTGCTTTGAAAAAGCCAACCTCAGTAAATATTTAAACGTTCTAAAATCAAAAAGAGGAGTATCTTCAACACAGAAAAAGACTGAGAGGGTGATCACCCATTACTAGGCAGCACAGAGAAGATCACCATAATTGTAGAGCAGCCAGTAGGAGTCAACCTTAAATTAAAGAATTTCTCATATGTATAGACCTAATTAAGAGGTGCCACATAATATCTAAGAAATGTGGAAAAACGTTCATGCCCCAGAAAAAGCCATACTGCACAATCTGATCAGAGGGTGCAGCTAAAAAGACCATGCAAAATGGGCACTGAGCAGTGCCAAGACCTGGTGTCCAAGGCACCTCTACCCTCACCAGCCCTCAGCACGGCAGGAGCTGCTCTGGCTGAGGTTTGACAGAGGTGGGTGAACACCTGAGCTCTCTGGATGTGCAAAGGAATACAAGCACATGCAGGAAACTATTAAAGGACTAGATTATTTCTTAAAAGAGATAATGTTTTCAAAGCACACAGCACAATGCAATCATTCAGCAGAGAGTCAAATGTCACAGTGGATACAGCTGCAAGACAGTGTCTCTCTTTATTTACAGTAAAATATGTCAAATAGGGAACACAAAGGCAGCGTCGGGATAAACACGGGACTGGAGCACACAAAGGCAGGCGGCATCTGCAGCGCATCAGACAACCTGAATGAAAGCCCTGACTACAATACCAGCCCAGTTTCTATGGTGCTCTTGAGTTAAAGCCTCCAAACACTTTACATAAATAACTGGCATCCCACATTTGAGTCTTAAGCAAGGACTGACATAGCCTAAAATTTGGGCTACAGAGCAGCAGAAACTAGAGGTGCTCCATCCAGAGGGAGGATGTACACAGAAAGGAAAGGCTCCACTTGAAGAATCGTGGTGTGTCTGCGGGCAGGATCCAGCCAGAGTGCCTGAGTTTACACTTTGGGAAGTTACAGTGGAAAGGGACTGAGATGTTATCCAAAGGCATTGAAAAACAAAGGGGAAGTTTCACTGTGAAACACATTTTAGTACGCACAGGATTAGGAGCCTGTTTCATGGGCACATGCCATGTGCACCCATATTAGTATTCATACATCTCTAATAAGCACAGTGATTTTAAATTCTTTTTCACTTGCATATGGCTTTTACTTCTATCAATTATTTTTCTTTAGTTAAAGAAGATACAGTAGTCTGAAATCAAGATAGAGTAAATGGTGCAGTTAATGACTTTTTTTGAAAAATGTATCATACACTGGAGATAAATTTTTCTCAAATATCACAAAATACCCATCTGTAGATTAATCACATACACACATCCCTCCACAGTTACGGTAAAAGTCATTCCTGATAGTAGTGCTAAAGGCACAGATCATGCAATGCCCTACAAATACGGGCAAGTATTCCATAGGTGACAAAGCAAAGTATTTTGGCCTCTGTTTCAATTAGGTGTGGGAGTCAGGCAGAGGATCTGCATTTCGTGACAAAACCACCTTTAGCACAAAGAATTTTCCAGGCTCTGCATCTGCCTTTTGCATATTCCTGTAATGATAACTTAGAGCATTATAATGTCACTTAATAACTTACAATGTTTAGTATAAGAAAGTATCATGTTTCCGTATTTTTTTTATCACAGCTCAGAGAAAAGTCTCTCTCTGTGACCCACATATTCTGTGTTCTTTTCATTCCCATTGGCCATGGGTCTGTACTGCTGCTCAAAAGACATAAAGAATAAAGAATGCATTCTTCATTTGAGTTAGTTAAAAGTGGGTGAAGCCCTGGTGTAGGAAGGTGCTGGGTGGCTCTGGGGTGAGCTGGCCAGGTGTGTTACAGGCTCTCCAGCTGCTGGCTCCAGCACAGGCCCCTGTCCCTCAGCCTCTCCTTGATGTCAGCTCAGCTCTGCAAGCTCCGACAAGGCATTTCTGCAATGAGGATGGGTCACTGCATCTCTTTCCCCGTGAGAGTCGTTCACTGTGCCCACTGAGACCCTTTCTTACCAGGGTTGCGATCAAAGAGCTCATTCACTTTACCGGGCTTTGTTACTCGGGTGGAAGCTCCCCTTGTACTCACCAGGCATCTTCACTGCTCTCTGGCCAGCAGCGGTGGCAAAAGCCACGATATAGGATCTATAATTTTATCCACTCTTTGCCAACATTGCTGACTAGGATAATGTTGAGATACTGAGAACGATGGCAAGTGAAAACGCCGGAGGAGAGGAGAGGCACAGCAAGGGCAGCACCAGGAGCTCAGCAAGGGGCTCCAGGAGCTCCAGGGCAAACCATGGCAGCAGCCTTCAAAGCTGTTCCTTCTCCACCAGTACAAAGCCATTTAAGTGCACTCTTTAAGTTGAATGCTGTGTACTTTTACATAACTGAAGGAGAACAAATACCACATTAGCGGATAATTAGCACTTGGACTCTGAGTACTTATTTAAGGTATTATGGATCGACCTCCAGCATTAGGAGTGATTCATGTCCCCCATATATTCAGACATCCTTGTTTCTTTTTTGATTATAAATTTCTGTGCCATGTACCTGTGTAATGTTTATGAGATATTCAGAACTGCACTCCAGAGACAGATTTCTCTACCCTGAGAAAAGGTTTAACAATGTTAACAACTAATAGTGGGTACATCACTTTTCCTTCCACCTTGCAGTCAAAAAGTCCCATTCACACTAGTCCGGGATCATCTGTCGAGGTGGATGGTGGATTTTCTCAGCCATTAAGCCCGGTCTCAGCAGGGGTTAGGAAGTGCTGTGAGGCCTCGGGGCAAACTCACGCCAGGAACTGGACCTGGCGGCACCCACACCATGGAAACTCTCAAAATGTGGTATCAAAGACTGCCTGCCGAACACAGACAGGCATCTGCCGTCTGCACCGGCTCCTATCAGGAGTCACAGAGCAACTTGGCGCCAGGGTCTGGACTCTCAGAAGCATTTTACATGGGGAGGCACAGCTTGTCTAAAAATTCCTACATTTCCAAAGGCTTCCATTCCACTGGTATTTTCCTAATAAAATAATGGGGAGAAGCAATCTCTCCCCCTCTCTGTTTCCTCATAAACAAAAAAAAAATATAATAGTCCTTGAGTACATTTCAAATCCTGTCAGCATTACCCAGTCATCTACTACTGCTGCTGTGTCTTAAAAAAAGCGTGCAGCAAGTAAAGATGCTGACCCTTTGCACCAAAACCTTCTTACCCTCGAGATTGTCTCTGCCATGAAAACCATCACTGGTCGCTTTGGCAAGTATCCGTAGGAAACCAGTGCTCACAAGTGCAGTACAATGTGTCCCAGCTCAGCCTGGGCCTGCCTGACATCCGTGTCCCAGGGGATGCTGCCTCTCTACCCTCAGAGCTGTTCACAGGTCCAGGAAAGCAAAGTCCAAACAGTGGCTTCCCATTAAACCAGGCAGCTTGAGGACAGGCAGCTGAACTGCTGCTGTCACCTCCTCTTCCAGCTCCTTCCCAGTGAACCAAAGAAAAGAAAACTGAAACACAAATCAAGACCCATTCTACAAAATTAATAGTTTCCACTTCCTTCTTTTCTGTGTCTGCTTTCATTCTGTAATTACGCAAAAAGACACAACGTACTGCATGGTGCTATTGATTAGCAAACCCCACAGCTGCACAGGCAGACCCGCAGGCAGTTTTGAAGAGGCATTTTAAAGAAAGTTTGTTCTTCAATACCAAGATATTTATGGTCCCTCTTCTGATTTGGTGTGATAACACAGATTAACTTGTGGTGGGGAGCAGGTGGCAGTGTGAGAACATGCAGTTTTTATTCTTGTAAAAAACTTCACAAGAAAGTTATCTCTTTCTATTGAATAGAAATTTCTATTGAATAGAAAATTAACTTGTTGCTATTGAATTGTGATGCCAAAAATCCAGGGAAAATATCTCATTCTCTGTTAAATTCAGTAAGATTTGTCAAGTAGTTTCTATAGAATCTGCATAGGTTTCTTCAGATCTCTCTCAGTTTCATCTCTCCAGAAGGTTTTGGAAGGGTCACAGAATACTCCCCTGTTATAAGCCCAACTGATGTTCTGTTTAAATCCTATGATTGGCAGCGTTTATTTTTCTCTTATTAGGGCTCCTTTCATAGATAGAAAGGAATAAGTCTTATCAGCAATAAGGTTTACAGTCAGCTGGGCAAAATAGGAGAGGCCATAGGGTTTAAAGAAAACTGGATTTGTTTACATTTATTTTTAGGGTTTTATTTTTAATTTCTAAAGCACATTTTTAAATGCATCGGTGCAAAATCTTAAAATACATAACAATACCAACCTAAAAATTGCCCTGCTGTTTATTTGGTCGTCTTGCTACGTTACTCAATGTTATTGTTGTGTCCAATCAGGCACCGAATGCCCAGGATCCCAGTGCGTGGAATTTCCCAGAGGCGGGCACAAACATCCACGAGGGCAGCAGATAAAATACTCCTACTGCTGAAGCTCGCACACTTCTCCGGGCAACCACCACTGCTGTCTGGACGACCAGACTCCCGGGGGCTGCCAGGGGATTTCCCAGGTCGGCACTGCCATGGGGGTCCAGCTGGAAGAGCACGGCACAGCACAGAACGGCACAGCACGGCACCGGAGCACCGGGGCGGGTCGAACATCGCCACGCAGCCCCCGGGCGCGGTGGGCGCTGCGAGGCCGGCTCTGGCCGGCCACACTGGCGGCTGCAGGGCTGAGTGTTCGTGCCCGCAGATCCCGGGGGAATGTGGTTCCAAAGTGATGGCCGATCTCGGGAGCCATCTCCACTCGAGGAACAACAAAATGTCACGTCCTGACATGTCTTCTCGAGAGAAAAAACACCCCTCCGTGTAGCCACGCCGTGGGAAAGGAGCCCGGTGCACCATTCGGGAGCGCGCAGCCCTGGTGCCGTGCCCAGCCTCGGGCGAGCAGCTCGGAGGGGCTCACGGCGGCACAGCCGGGGCGCGGGGCCACGCTGGGAGCAGCTGGACAGGCCACGGATTCCTGCCGGCGGCCGGCCCGGCGGGGCATAGCAACGGGAGCCGGGGGAGGAACGGGAAGCAGCGGGAGCTGTGAGAAAGCGAGCGGCGCCGCGGGGCGAGGCGGGGGCCGGAGCGGGGGCGCGGAGGAGGAGGAGGAGGAGGCGGCAGGGGCGGCCAGGCCGGGGTGCGCAGCGGCGGTTCAGGCGCTCCCGCCGGGCACGGCGCCTCTCCGGGGCAGCCGTACGCCACCCAAAGCCGCCGGTTTGAGGCCGCTCAGGTTCGTGCCAGCCTGTCCCGGGCTCGGGACCCGAGAGCACGCCCGGCAAGCCGCTGCCGGCCGGGGCTCGCAGCGACTGCCCCCGCCAGCGCCGGCTGCGCGCCTCTTACAGCAGCGCTGTCTCGGCCGAGGCTGCGCGACGCAGCGCTCCCGGGCCGCGGGCCGCTTTTGAAGTGCCGTGGCCCCGGGTGGCTCCGCCGCTCCGTGCAGCCGTGGCTGCTCCGCACAGGGTCCAGCTCCCGAGGGGAACCAGCCTCGCCGGGGGCAGGCGTTGCGCAGCCAGTGCATTTCATGTCAGAAAGGATGTTTTACTACGCGAGTTTGTTCTTCTGCATGAAGAAAATGTTAATCAAAATGCAGAGGAGACACAATAGCTGTACAGATACATTAAATATCTAGTTACTACGCAATAAATAATTAATCAAGTTAATCTATTTCACCATACTCTGGTCAAGTAATACCCTTACAACCAATCAATAGCAATAAGACATAACATTTGTATGAGCTTTCTCTATGCTGTGTGATCATTAATAACCAACAGCTGAGCACTCCCGATACCGCAGGCCAGCAAAAACTTCAGGAAGTTTCGATTACATCAACAATTCTGCTATTAGTTTGTGAAATGCTCCTGCAGCATCTGGCATATCTAACAGGCATGTAGGCTGGGGTTTCCCAATGAATTTAGGGAAGCTAAATGCCAAGCTCCTGTTCACTTTCAGTGGAAGCAAATCCCCAGCAAGTTCTGGCCTTTTCCAAACATTAACCTTCATATTTTGAAAGTTACACATTACTAGTGCCAGGTTTTTACCACTTACCTAATTTTAGCTGGGAACAGGGAACAGGGTCCTCTCCTGTATAAGAAAGAGGGAAAAAAGACAGCATGCAGAAGATTGCTTATTTATACAAAGTTTACAAAAGTTGGTATATAAAGTTTAAAAAACCATCGCAATTTTGGTGTTTGCAGCCATCTGCACCTGGCAGAGCTCTCAGCTGGAGGCTACTGCAGGGCTGAGTCATTTCAGAAGGTAGCAACAACTGTCCTGATTTCCTCAGGAGTTAAAATAGTTCCCAACACACATCAGTTTGTTTCTTGTCCAGCAATTTGGAGAGGGAGGTTTATGCCTCACAGGGTGAGACATGGTGTGAGGGCCTGGAGCTGTCCTGGGTGGCCACACGCATGCAGGGGCTGGTGCCAGTCCCTTGGAGGAAGCAGTTCCGGCTGCTGTCTCAGGTACTGCCATGGCAGGAGGAAAAACATGGCTTGTACCTCCAAGGGTCGGTGGCACCAGCTCTGGGATGGGTCCTGCCTGTGGGTCCTCATCCCTCTGCTCTGCCCTGGGAGTTCTATATGTTCAGGTGCACCCTGTCCAGCACCACCACAGGGCTCCTGTCACGGCCAGGGTGGCGTTGGGACAGGGCTTGTTCCCAGGCACTCCGCAGCTCCTCCGGTTTCTGGGAGCTACTAACATCAGTGTGAACAAGGAAGTTTGCCTCTTCAGGGTATTTTTAGCAGTCTCCTGCCCAGTGACCACAGGATAAAGGCAGCCTAGCTGGATGAGAACAGGTCACTTAGACACAGTGACACTCGGTAAAAAGAATCAAGGCTAGCTATGGCCTAGACTGCTCCTAAAGCCCAGGCCATTGCCCTGCTTCCAGCCCATCCTTCCCCACTGCAGTGAGCTCCAGCAGAGTGTGTGAGGCCTCTAGTGCAGCAGTACTCACATCAGCCCATCCTGGCTGCAGTGCTGAGCTCGCAGGGAGCAGACAGGCACCCCAGCACTGAGCGCCAGGGCCAGGCTGGGGCGGCCAAACTAAAGAGCCACAGGAGGAAGAACAGAAAAGCTTTGTAGAAATATGTATTTTTACTTCAGAGTCCTTTGTATATACAAAAAAAAACCACCCTGCTGTGCTAGGAGAAAAAAAGTCCTGTGGGCATTTCAGACCAACCTATTTTATTAATGCAAACTGCCAGATTCAACATGCGAGCCAGCCTGGAAAAAACAAGAGGCTGAGAATGAGGAATGTATCCATGGTAAGCACTCGGCAGGCCCGTCAGTCACATCACTCCTAGCTGGGAATCAGAAATAGAGGCGGGCAACTGATAATGATGCAGAACAAAGATATCTGTAATTTGGAGTGGGTTTTGCCAACTCTGCCTGGGGTTGTACTGTACCTGCCTTTTCCTTACTCTCAAATGACCTGAGCTTTCATGGACAAAACAGTAACAGCAAACATGTTTTGGATATGGAAAATATTTGTGCCAGCTGCTGCCTACATTTGCACACCTGAACGTGCATGCTCAGAACATGTCTGCATGAGGCCATGGATGGGGCTGGCTGGACCCATCTGCGACACTGTGGGCTTTACACAGCCAGTTGTTAACTGCCCTGTGCAGCATTGGTGTGAAATATTCATTTAGAAGTCCAGTGTGCAATTTCAGGAGATTTCAAACTATTTAAGAATAACTGCATATCAGAAAATATCTATAAAATGAACTCTCAAGAAAAGACGTGAAAAATTTAAACCTCAAGTCATTAAATATTCACGGTGATGTATTTGCTCAACTCTAATCAGCATCTGAAGAAGGCTGATAAATTCTGTTTATGAGCAGTTCAAGTAGCTGGATGGGTTAAAGTAAAGAAGAAAATTAAATCCCAGGATATCAGCAGTCAGTAGAGGGAATTACTTGTCCAACAACAGGATAAAAAAAGGTTAGGATAAAAGACTTTCCCAGATAAATACAATGGGTTCATTCCGATGGCTATCTCTGGAGGTGCAGACACCAATCTCCCAGGAAGAGCCAGAACTCCAGGTGCTCTCTCCAGGGACACACAGCAAGGAGATACCCATCTGCCCTCATGAGGTGTTCTCTTCCACCCCCCACCTGAAGAAACAGGGTACCTTTGATGTCACTGCTTCTCTAATGCTGTCAGAAGTTGGTACAGATATGCACGCACAAAAGAAAACTGCAGAGTCCTGTTTCACTGTGAAACCACACCACAAATCCTTCTCACTATTTTTGCTAGCAGAAAATATGTCCATGAATGCAGGGCACAGAGGACCAGAGCAATACTGGCAGAGACAGGAGCTCGAGCAGAGACCGAAGTTGGGCTCTGGAGTCAACAGAAGTGTGGCTGAGTTTTTGGTGAGTATTCTATGGCCTTGGGGCAGCGCCTCTCTGGCTCTGTGTCCACAAGAAGTGAGAAGTGCAGTTACCTCTGAGAACTGTGCATTTGAGCATATGCCATGAAAACATTGAAAACAATGCTCTTGAATCACTCTGCCTCAGTTTCACCAGGAGCAAACCAAGCCAATAACTGCTATGTCTCTCTGGGGAATGCTCCGTGATTTAGGCTGTATTTGGGTCATAAGAGACTTCAAAGGTCCTTTGAGCAAAAGCACTAAAGTGCTGCAAAATATGACAGGCACTGGTAGACAGCGGCCTGGCAGTAAGGAATGCCTGAGCTACAAAATTCTAATCTTTCCTCCCCAGATGATACTGTCAGCCCTGCAATCAATTTTGCAGCTCTTCCTTGAACTCTTTCTTGCTCTTGGTGCTTTCTGTACAAAATGGGATGCCCAGACCATCATGCTATGACCCTGATGAGATCCTGACACACCTGGGTAGTCTCAGAGGGGTGTGATCCCCAGCCCCACTGGAACCCCCTTCTCCCAGTGCCTGTGAGCTGTGATGATGAGCTGGGTATCCCTGAGGAGCCTAAGACTTCACATGAAAAAGAGAAAAATCTAAAAATTATGGAAGAGGCTTAGACACTGTCAGAAGACAAGCCATGGAAAGAGCTGGCAAAGAGTGTTACTAAATATTTTAAGATCAAATAAACCTGATGTTTTAGAGTGCTCTGGTCCATTATTTTTGTTCAAATTATACGTGCATCTTCTAACAAATACCTCTGCAACCATAAACACAAAACATGAGAGGGACAGAGAAAGAAAAATCTTGCTGAACAAGGGAGTTACATACTGTAGGAATGCAGGAGTCTGTGATCTGCGTTATTTCTTTGCTTAAGGCCACCTAGCAACAGCACATAGGTTAATCCTCCACAGACTGAACAGACAGCATCAGCCAACAGGAAAACAAAACATCCCTGCTAGAAAAAAAAATCAGAACAAGGATTACCCATTTGCAAGACGGTTGTAGGAACAGAGAGCAACAAATAAGAAAGAGGTATACATGATACTCCTGCAAAGGAAGATTTCCCTGTAAATAGAGTTATTGTCCACCTTGTTATTAAAAATACAAAAAGAGCTTTACAACATTTACAGAAAACCTCTGTGGGAGCTGTGGGAACCCTGCTCCACAGGGAGCTGGGAAGATGAGCTGTGGTCAAGGCTGGTTGCCATCTTAGAGAGCACTTTTAAATGATAAATAGCGTGTCCTCTAAAACAAAAAATAAACCTCTGGAGCCATAACCCTTCTGCCAGGGGACAGCAGCACCTTCAAGGGCAGGTTCACATCTCTACGAGCCTTTCTTGGACGTTAAGACATACCATCACTTTCTTAAAGCCATTGTTTGCAGTGACTCAGCCCACTCTCTTTGCAGCTCTGCCAGGCTCCCCCACACCAGGACATTCTGCTAAAGGGGCCTGGGAATACAGAATTAACTCACCAGGAGATTCCCACCGTGCCAGGGCTGCTTCACACAGCTGCTGTGCCCTGGAGAAGACAGCCTGCAGGGCTTGCTGGCCCCAACACCCGCTGTGCCTGCAGAGCCTGTGCTTTGCAGCACACAGGGTGGCCTTGGCAAAGCTGCAGCCCAGGAGCTGTGCTGTCCCCCTGACATTGCCCCTGCCTGTGCCATCCCTGCCCCTCCCCCGAAGGATAGCCACCAGGGGTGGGATTTTGGGGGAAAACAAGATGGGAGGCACCGCTGCTTGCCAGCCTGCTGCAGAGCTGTGCCTGCATTCCCGCTGCCCGCCTTCCTCTCCGCCCCCAGCTGAGTGTCACCTGCTGCTCACCAGTGCCAGCACAGCCGGCACTGTCCCCAGGGCAGCTTCTGACCCAACTTTTCGGAGGGGTCTTTGCAGCACACACATCTTCCTGTGCGTGCCGAGGGATGGCGGCCAACGTGGTGCTGCGTCTACCTGCGTGTCTGGGATGTGATTTATTAAGGGTTTATTGTTGCTCCTTTTCTGCTGTTCACCAACAGATGGTAGCAGCACCGCTGCTGTCATGCCAGGCCCGAAGCTGCTCGCAGCAGGCGATGACTTCTGCTCTGAAACTTTTCCTACTTGATGAAAACTCATGCTTGCCTATTTCCTTGCACCTCACCAGCTGCATCTCTAGTGCAAGTTCAGAGAACAAATTATCTCCCAGCACATCATATTCTAAATTCAAAGCTCTGGGGAGGGACGTGGGCAGTTGCTGGGGTTGAATCTGTTCACTGAGACTGGTGAATCAAAACATGCTCTAGTGCACCAGCAATGCCTCAAACTGAGGCTGAATGCCTCAAACCTCCTGTTCTGCATGGGGCTGCAGCAGATGCAGTGCATCCTACCTGGCTCTACCCACAACAAGCCGTTCCCAAGTTGTGACCAACACTCAGCTCAAAGACAGGCATCTGCAAGACCCAAATTAATTAATTTATGTATTATTTACAAATGTAATTCTTAGGCAAAGTCCAAGCATTTGATTGCACCGGCCACTTGCACCAGACAGGGTCTGAGCCACCCACTGCCTTTGCTGGGTGAGCACCAAAGCCATTGGAAGCTTCGGCTAGCCAAGGGCTCGTTAAGATGGAGCTAAGTACAGATCTCAGGATTTGGTCTGCAGTGAAACTGCTGCAGAAGAAAAACAAACTAACAAACAACAACTCTGCTCCAGGGGCTTCCCCTAATTCTGTAAAGTGCTTTGAGGCTTGTGAGCAGCTCCGAATAATCAATAATACCATTAACAAAAAGGTGGCCGAATGGCAGCTACCTCTGATTAAAATAGAGCCCTCGGTGTATTGCAGCAAACAGCCATGTAGCCGTTTCTCTGATCAGGAGCAGGTCTTTCCTAGTGTCATATAATTCATGTTAAAATCGCAGCAATAAGGCAGACTGCCTTGCAGCTGTTCACAAGTCTTTGGAGGCTGCCATTATACTTCACCTTTTTAATGCTTTATGTATTACAGTTTTATTTTCACCTAAGGCTGTGATCCTAAGCTTCCTCACAGCCTTATCTACAACTCATATTTCAAAGCCTAATTTTCCTGCCCCCAAACGTAGAATAAAATAGCTTGCAAAAAGGGCTGCAAGGAAGCTGCAAGTTCTGTGGTTTTACAGCCCTTCTCCATTAGATCTGTATAGGTACTATTCCTCACGGAGCCAAAAACTTCCCAGAGAAGAACTGTAGCTAGAAGATATTTCTTGACCTGGCATACACTCTGTCCACCCCAGCTGGTGCAGAGATTATGAAATTTTAATTGGACTGAGAGCAAGATATCACTATAATTGGAGCCCAAGTGCCTGCGTGAGCCTGAGAGGTAGGAGTTGCTGGAAATCCTCGACAGTCGCCAGCGGCCCCGGTGCCTGAACATGCCTGTGCCTCTGCATGGAGGCGATACCCATCCTCTTCCCCACTCATGCTGCAGCCACTGGTTCCCTTCCAGAAATAAAAGGGTTTGCAAAGGAAGAATGCCCAGACCCATCCAGGTTTCCACCTCCTCTGCAGTGACACTAGCAGCAGCACAAGAAACCATGAGAATATCCCAATTCATCCTATCACAATCTTTTGGGAACATATGTTCCTTGTCACAGAAATGTCTCTCTGCCACAGTGCTGGCACTGGACTCTCACTCTGGAGAGCTGTGATCCCCTTCTACACTGCCTGCCTGGCTGGACAAGCCTACTGTGGCTGTATGAGCACAGTGGTCCCATGGCAGACACAGCTCACCCTGCAGCACAGCATCTCAGGTCGATGCATTCACTGGTTTTGTACCATTATCTGACGACACATAAACCAAGCACTGACTTCCACCACCTCCAAAAGGTAGATAGTGCCATTGGTTGGAAAAGTAGGCATGCTGGAAGAATGTAAATGGTGAGATTATTTATTATTCACATAGGTGCTCAGCCCTTAGGATGTTGCCTGGCTCCATGTAATCATAAAAATCACTCAGCTGAGTCAGTGATCTAACTGTAGGCCCCTCAGCCCAGGGATTCAAATTATCCCAGAAGGCCTATGTTTAAATATTCACGCCCAGATGACACTTGCTCCCACATACACTTTTTAAATCTTTGCCAGACATGATGAGACATCATCCTGCATATGCCAAAAATAAATAAGAGCTCGGTTTTCCTAGGAAGCCCACATTGAAGAATCTTCAGGAAAACAAGGTGCTGCTACTAAATAACAGTCTGAATGCTTAGCAGAGATTGTCTTTATCTAAAGGTCAAAGCAAACCTCCCTTGCATAACACGTTCTTTTGCCTAGGGAAGTACAAATCCAAGCTTCGAGGCAGCCAAGTGCTCCCCCTTCCAAACAGGTATCTGCAAATAGAGCCTCTTGCTGTGCTCCTCACTCCAGCTATCCCCACTGCTCCCCACCCTGGCCATCCCTGCTGTGAGGGGCTTACCCCCTTACTGCTGCCCTGGGAAATCTCAACTCCTGATGCCAGTGCTATGGAGCTGGCTCTTGCTGAAGCACCATCACTTTACAGTGCAGCTCAGGAAAAGCTTTGGCTCCTTTCCTACCTGTGATGCCATAAAACCTCAGTGGGCAAATGGCTCCATGTCAGGGCAAGGAACTGGCTTTGCCAAGTGCTTGGTTGTCAGTGGTCTTCGTTTATGCCCGTGTGAGGAGCAGGAGACCAGAAACACCTGGTGTCCCTGTGGTTGCTGCACTGAGGCCCCGCTCCACATGGCTGGCTGCTGTGTGCTCTTTGAGGGACAGGCACTGCCACGGGAAGGCTCCGACATTACTGATGGGCTGTGTGGGTCATCCATTGCCCTAAGAAAAGGAGTATTTCTGGAAATACAACGGTGACCTGAAGAAGCAGAAGGACAATTTAAAGCATTTGTGTTGGTCAGAGGTGTCCTGGGGACACCTGAGCACACTTTCTGTTGTTTTGAAACCACTGGACAAGTTCCTGGCCCCAGAAAAAAGAAATGGCACAAGTGGGGTTGGCTTCAGTCAGGTCTCCAGCACCAGCACCAGAGTATGCTTGGGGACTAAGGATGAAATTTAATTTGGCTTATGTGCCTGATCTCCTTTAGCATCAGGATTGCTAAACAGAAAAAAACATTAAAAAAGGAAAAGGCACTTGAAGAATGGACTGTTTGCCTCATATATAGCATTCATTAAAGCACAGCTGGGAACAGATGTATGACCCCAAGAGATGACCCATCCTATTTAGTGTTGGCTTCCTCATCACACTCTCTCACCTCTCCGTGGTCCACATCTCCCATGACATCCCAGCAGAGCTTCAAACCTGCACCCCAGCACCAGGTACAGCTAGGCCATTCTCTGCCCACCATCCCCAGCCCACCTGTGTGGCAACCACAAAGGGAAAGCAAACAAAATAACCACAAGAAAATGCTTCACATTTTAGTTGCAGTTCTCATCTGAACAAAGCATTTTACAAGCCATAGTGAATTCAATTATCAAAGCCTTAATTTCTTAATTCATTAAAAACAGTCTGCTTTATGATTCCATAACTGAAATCAAGTTATAAGACACTGACTAAATCCAGCTTTTTCTCATTTTGTGACAAAATTAATGAGAAAGAGTATTAAAAAGCTGAGTCTGTTTTGAGTGGGAAGGGAAGGAAATCCACTTCTTTGTTCTAATGAGCTATCTATATTTCTGCTAAAACATTCTCCAGTCATGCCATGCAGCAGGCATACTCTGTGAATCTGAAGGCAGAATGAGGTCCCTGCCCTGGGAGCACAGTACCTCATTTGGGAAGGAAGTGGCCTGGAAGCTCTGATCTGCAGCCAGCGCTCATCCCGCAGTGTCGAGGTGGCCTGGAACAGGCCTGCCCAAGCAACCAGGGACCAAAGTCAAACAGTACCAAGCCCCCAGTTAGCATAAATAATTGGCTTTTCAACATGAAGGCCCCCACAGTGACTTTCCCATCGAGGAACTATGTACTACTAAGAGAATTAAAGGTTGAAGGTTCATTACTGGGACAAGTAGAGCACAAACTTTTGCAAAATGCCTCATCGATTAGCATCATCTCTTGACCTAAAAGAGAAATTCTAAAGAGAGCTGATAGGAAGTTGATTCCTGCTGGGGTTTGTTGCTATTAAGTAGTATTATTATTACTATTTCTATCATTATTATAATTATTGATTTTGGCTCATTAATTTCCTTTATTATAGGAAGAAAAAAAAACCCAAACAAAATAAAAGAAGAGGAAAGAAAAAGAAGTTCAATGGGCTTTTCATCACTCTGGCTCCAGGTAAGGCTACTCACATTGCAAGGCAAAATAGAGTTGCACATAGAGATGCTATTAATACTTCCTTTCTAATTAAATTCCACAAGAAATTGTGCAGGATATTTCTGTCCCCATACTCATTCTAGTCCCATCATCTTTTGATTAACTATCCTCATGCACTAGGAATTAAGGTGTGACCTCTAACTTTTTTGAGAGAGATGTGCTGTTTTTAATATTAACAGCTCCATCTTTTCATTGTTCCTTGAGCAGGGTTGGGAGGAGAAATATAATTACACACAATGGGGGTATAATTCATACATTAAAAGTGACATTAAAATGATAGGTAGCAAAATATAACAATGTAACAGCTTGTCTGTCACTCTTATGGATTGCTGGCACCCTCCAACCCCATTACAAACCCACCCCTGGAGGGAGCACAGCAGGAGGATGTGAGTGAGATTAACACCAGCAGAAGCCTCACGGTGCCCAGTGCCACGGGGCTCTTGGCTGGGATATCCAATTTAAACTCCTGTGGGTCTCTGCTTCCTGTGGGTGCCACATCCTCGAGCTGCCTGCTGCCACTGCCACCCGTGGGTCCTGCTTTCCCAGTGAGAAACCGCCCCAGCATTGCAAACTCCTGAAGCAGAATCCCAGCGCTTCCATGAGGAGATAACGTTATACACTTTGATGTATCTGGGGCATGGGAGGTCCTCCTAAGTAGCACACAGGAGAGCAGCTCTGCTTTCTGCAACATTGCCTCCTTCCTAGAAAAACGAGCTGGCCCTGGCAGCGAGGAAGCCAAGCACCCATCAGTGAGGAGGCACATCACAAGGACTGTTTGCATGGAGCAGGCTGTGGGTACCAGCTGCCCCCGAGGCAGGGGATGCCTGGGTTCAGCTACAGCCCTGCTGCAGTGCCATGTCTGGCCTGGCAAATCGTTTGAGCTTTGCCTGCCTGCGGAACCTGCAGCCCAGTTTCGCTTGCAGCGCTTATACACGGCTGAACAGAAGCTGGTGCAAACCCCCAAGCATGCAAATCTGGGCATTTTTTCTTGCTTAGCTGCAGGGTACTCCCTGTCAGCATAACCTAAATGCAAAACGCTGTTTGGAAACTGAATTAGGGCATCATCTGCTGAACACACCAATGTCCAGCGTCCTCCCCCTCCACATGGCTGCCAGGCACCCCTCTGGGTTTCCTGCACCAGCTTGCAGGCAGATGGGTTCGTGCTGATCTGCCCTAAGGTGACCCATTTGGGATGAAGAGAACTAGAAAACATCCATGTGGATGGCACCAGTCCCCTGGGGAAGGGCGGCACAGTCTCCCCAAAAGCCCAGCTGGCTTCAGAGGAGGATGCTGTCCATGGACAGGGGAAGCTAGACCTTAAATGGTCTCAGTGTAATGCCTTCCTCAGGCTGCAAAGAACTTTGTTCTGAGCTCAAGTGCTTTGGTTAGTGATCACCATGCTTTATCTAGTATGAAAATCAAATTAACTTAAGCATATGCTCATATTTAAGTGTAACTGACTCCTTTATCCCCACAAAGAGAAATCTGCAATTCCTGCTCTCTTGATAACCTTCCTGTGACACTGGGGCCATGCTGCCTCTCCTGCTTGAGCTTCAACAAAGTCCCAGTCTTCATGTTCCTCAAACACAAATAGTAGATGTTGCTTCTGACAGCAACTAGATAACCTTCAGTTAAAATTTTTTCAGGTCCAGTTTTGAGACCCGAAGGTGCTGATGAATTAAATACAAGTGTAAAAAGTCAGTGTTGTTCCTGGGGGATTCTGAAAAGGTACAGCTCCATGTGGAGAGGAATGTGAAAATCCAGAAATATTCAGCCTGAAACCTTATACTAACAGCCAGCAAAAGCCTAGCAGTAGGAGCTGCACTGTACTCACAATATTCTAGTAAAACATGCAAATTGTTCATTTTTGTCTGGATAGTGAAATGTGTATTTTAAGACCGACCTGTTTTGAAGAGCACCAGCCCTTCCTTCTCCCTGCTTTTTATAGCCGCAGGTGTCATTTAGACACCAGTTAACTAACTGGGAGGGGAGACTGTTGGGGGTTCTGCTGCAGAGAGCAGTTTTCTTGCCCTTCATCACTCTGCAAATGGAACTGCAGGATTTTTGCCATGGTTGTATTTGTTTTGAGGAACATGGATGATGGGAAGTCTCCACAGCCAGAGTGCACACCTCTCTCTCTCCAAGCCCTTCCCAGACACCATCCCGCACCTGGGGCCTGCCAATATAGCCTATTTCTTTGTGCACAGGAATTGCTTTCATCCCCATGATTATTTTTTTTCCTTTTCTTTTTCCTTTTTCAAACGTCAAATATTTCAGTTCCATTCTTCAGCACTCTTCACCATATCAACATAAGGAATTAACTGGCACCAGAAGCAAGGTTTTGCTGTGTTAATTACAGCAGCCCCAGTTCTTTTGGAGCGGTGTGGAGCAGCACATGGCAGCAGCCCCAGTGGAAAACAGATCACCGACACGGTGCTGTGCTTTCTCAGGCTGCGGCACCGGAAACAACCCCAAGGAATTAGGTTTTCTTCATGTCTAAAATTAACTGGAAAAAATAGTACTTGCCATAGTGGCTACCCCAAAAACAAGTATCAGATGCTTCCTGTGGCAGAAATTTAAACCGTTGTGATCTGTAATTTCTGTATCAAGCAAACCTGGAGTCTCTGTGGCACAACAGCCTGCCCAAAGAGTAGGACAAGGGTGACTGCTTCAGCATCTATCCCTCCTTTTGGAGGCCCATCCCACATGAGGCCCTGCTTCACTCTTGGCTTGTCCTCCCCAAAACAGAGAATGAAGCTCAGTCCTCAGGTACACTCAGTATTAAATAAAATCACTTTCCGTGTCACCATAACTTTCATGTCAGCTGGTAAATTGTGGTTATAGAGGTTAGAGCAATCACTGATGCGCTGTTTCAGGCAGCACACACATAGAAACTAAAATGACCACATTGGGATAAATGGACTTCATGTTAATTTCTGGTAACCTTCAGAATGGTAAATGTAAGACTGAAAAATAATGCACTCCTGGAAAATGTAGGACAGTTGGGATGTGAGGTTAAATTTTGAGATTTATAGCCAGCTGTAGTTTTATGCAGTCTTTTAATTAGATTCCATTTTCCATGGGCTGCTGGTTCCTGTGGCCTGCATCCTTGTTGGACAAAAAGGTAAAAGGATGGTGGCTCTCATCTTGAACATTTCTGGGTGTAAGCTGGTTTTTAAACAACAAAAATTAAAAATATTTGGGTATGCATTTATCCCACAGCATTACTTCTTCTTTTTGCCTATATGGTTATACCCACTGTTCTCTACCATTTCACACTCCTGAATCCTGCAAAGCCTGGGGTAAGACTATTTAATGGTATCCATACCATGGATAGACCTCCAAAGTGCCATACCGTCATCTGATCCCAGTGCCACAGGAAGCCCTAAATGATGGGCAGCCCAGTATGATTGCATGGCATGGGGAGTAACAAACTACATCCAGCTTTAAAAAGCTCTGTTACATTAAAGGCAACATCTGTCTGTCTGTCTGTCTGTCTGTCTGTCTGTCTGTCTGTCTGTCTGTCTGTCTGTCTGTCTGTCTGTCTACCTAGTAATTATTCCAAGATATTACCATGACACTCAGGAAAACAGGCAGCTAGAAATTCCTTTGTAAATTATATATATAACATTTCCCTTTTAATAAACAAAATATTTATATAGTTAAGATATTTTTGAGCCTCATGCTTCCATTCTCCACGAAGCCTTTACCTGGATATGCACATTTTCACATTTTATTGTTAACATAAGATTTAAGTGCATATCCAAGGGTTTAACAGTGCAACTGGAAAGCTCTCCATGGACCATGAGTCATTAGCTGCAGCTTACAGCAGATGAGCACTGAGCCTTTGGAGTAAAAACCAGGGGATTGTGCCTATTTGGGGTGGCTTTCAAGCACTGAAAGGGACCAGTGTTGAAGGGTGCAGGTCTGGCCCTAGTATATCATCCCAAGGGGTCTGTGGTCATGTGGTATCCTGGGCACATAGAGTTGCTGTATCATCACCATGCTGACACGTCAACCCATAATTTCACTTATTAAACAGCATCTTCCCATTTTTTTCTCTTTTGCTTATCCTAACGTCCTCAGATAACTTAAGAGGGCTGTTCAATGTGTGTGTCTCGGCAGAAAATAAAAGCTAGAAAAGAAGATACAGTGCTCTCTTTCAAGACAGCCCAGGGCCAACCTCCACACTTGTGCACTCGGGGGCTTTTCTGCACCCCTCCTCTTGCAGTCACCAGCCAGCGCTCGGCACGGCCAGGCTGCTCGCCCAGGCGCTTGCGAGAGCCACTTCAGGGCACAGATTTAAAGGCTGCTTTTGGAAACAGGTCCGGCCACACTGACCTGTGATCTCCTCAGAAGGGCCAGGCAAAGCTCTTGCAAGCTACAGGCACGAGCAGTAGGCTGAATATCCTCCACACACAGTTTCAATTCATCGGCGTTTCTGTGCAGGAGGACGGCACTGGGGCACGAAGACCATCTGCCTCTGGGTGTAGGGCTGGTACCTCTGTTAGAAGGGCTCTTACACACATCACCCCTTACCCCATCCCTTGGGTTCGTTGCTGCAGGAGCGGTGTGGCACCAGAGGGGTGGATGATGGCTTTGGGTGGGGACAGCAGCCGTGCCCGTGTCCCAGCTNGCGCGGGAGCCAGACTGGACGCAGTCCCCAGGCTTTGTAGCCACACTCACTCCCTGGGTGGGGGACTGGATTCGTTTCACCACCAGCAGCTCTGGGAAGCCAGCACTGATGGCATTGACACCAGCCACAGAAAAGGCTGGGTTTCCTCAGCCCCAGCAGTGCAGCAAGTGCCCAGGGAGCGGCTGAGAGCGGGTCCAGGGCCAGCCACAGTCTCAGTTCAGCTGCTGGTGTTTCCTTTAGCAGGAATGAGGTGATACCCCCAGACACAGCCCCATCTCTGCTAAGCAATGCCAGTGAAGTTAGCAGTGTGGTTCAGCCAGCAGCAGCAGCAACTCCAGGCACCAGCACATGTGGCCACCCACCAAGAGCTGCAGAAAGTCCAGAAGAGCACAGTGAAAAGCATGAGCACACACAGTTTAAATGAGCCTGAGCTGAGCATCTGAAGGCCCCACGAGAGTCAATGGCAGTTGTAGGCACATGGCTTCTCTGACAATCAACGGTGTTTTACCTTTTCTCTCATAATGACAAGATATTAACAGGAAAACCAAGAGGATAGTCCTTACACCCTTCAGCTTGCATTTACAACATGATGGACAGGTAGCAGACAGAGAGGACCCCCAGCTCCAGGGTACCTCCAGCCACCAAGTGCCAGCAGAGGCAGTGCCAAGCTGTCACTGCCAGCAGTCCTGCTGCAGGAGGGGAGGGCATGCTCCCTCTTGCCCCAGTATTTCTCATGGCACATCAGGTTGCTGCTGTTAGCACCCCAGCCCTGGGCCAACACAGCCACAGAGCTACTGGGTACACCCTGCATCTTCTTCTAGCAGTGACAGATCTGTTCTAAAAACATATTTCCTCTTTACAGAACTCTTTAGTGGTTCTGAATAATTATTCCCTGTGATACTATTTCCCATAGTTTTAAGAGCAAGTGATATATTTTACTGCTGTCCATCTATTAGATTTTCATTTCCTCAGGAACACAAGCACTGAGAAAGGAGACAGTGCAGGCTCCCTGTGATTGGACATGAAGCATTGGCAATAAAAACTTGCAGCAAGTTTTCATTTTCTGCTTTCTTGAGCTAAGTTTCTGGAGAACTGAGATCCATTTGTCAAAAGAGATTATTATGAAGCAATACCTATGAGCTTATAAGCAAAACCTATTGACTTACTGTCACTATGAAATTTCTTCTCAACTTTTTCCAACAGACCTGAACACAAAGCTGGCCATGCCCCCAGGGAGCAATTCAAATAAACTTTTAAGCTGTTACCAATGCCCAACACACCTCCTTCCAGGACTGGCAAGACTTAAAGAAACCCACCGGTAAGAGCTGTACAAGTGCTGCTGTGGAGAGCTGTGAGATGCATTTCCTTCTGATTTGGAGTGGCCGATGCTCTGGGGCCATCACACAATGTCTGGGTGGTGGGTCACCCAGGGGATGAGTTATCACTTTCACCCATGCAGATGAGGCAGATCTCCTGCAAATAGCAAAACACTCTCTGCAACACTCCTTCCTCTGAATTAAGAAAAGAGCACGTAGCATTTCCAGGACTTGCAGCTGAAGGAGGCTCTTATGCAGCAGAGTGCAGGGCTGGCTCACAGCACACGGGTAAAGATACACACAGGTATATTTCCTTCCTTTTTCTACAGAACAACCCAATGCCTTGGCAGAGGAACAGAAAGCCGAGAGTGGGGCAAACTTAAGCTTGCCATGTGCTCCAGGCAGGCTGGGCTAATTTGGGTGTGCAGTGCCCTGTGCCTCCTGCCACATGCTTTGCATGGGCAGTGTGGGCAGGCTGCAGTCCCTGGCAGGCCGTGGGAGGAGCCAACCACCCGCACATCCAGTGCCTGTATTATGGAAATTGCACTCTGTGATGGTAGGAAGTCTCCTGACACAGGGACAGGAAAAGTTTTGGCTGTCTTTTTCCCCTGTCATCTCTGCCTGCCGCTATCCCTCCTTGCACTGGAATAAGGAGGTCAGCCAGACCCACACAATTAGAGGAAATTGTGTAAGGTTGAACTTATACCCTGCCAGGTCCTTTCAAGCGTGGGCAGTCTTTATCAGTAGCAGCATAGAAAACAGAAGAGATGTGCTTATAGGTGGGAGAATGAGATTGTTAAGACATTTTTTCCCCTCACTCTCCACAAACTAAGACAGTACCTCTGCCACTTGGGTGAACTTAGGTTATTCCCACTCATATCTGGCAGCCCGTGGTTTCCTCCTTCATCTTGACTTCTGCTATTTTCATTCTGTGATGTCTGTACTTTTGCACTATCGGGAGTGGATTGTGTGTGGATCACTAACTTTTGGACAGGTCAGCTATCTCAGCCTGAGCACCACTAGATGGATACTAATAAGAGGAAACGAATACATCAAAGAAAATTCTCTCTTTTACTCCTCATATCCCTCTCCCAGGCACGCTGCTTTCTTCTGCTCTTGTTGTTGCTGCCCTTTCTCACTCTGCGTTTATGCTCTGATTTCTGCAGATGGAGCTGTACCAAGAAGAGGTGAAGATTGACTTTTTAGGTCTGCTGGAACTACAGGATTGAGCCTGCGTGGAGCCTCGCCTTCAAAAGGGATCATGTAAAAGAGATAATGGATTCTACAAACCGTGCACCAAATTTAACAAAACAATTGGAGCTGTGCCTGTTAGGAGACAGTGATGGTGCTGTGGGGAACACATCAATGGAATGTGGAAGTGGCTGTTTGAAGGAGAGATCTAAACCCTGTAAAGGATGGGGTTGTCCAGTCCAATTACGTCATTTGACAGCTGGACGTGGCTGGAACGAATATTTGGTCCGCATGGATCTAGATAAGCATACCATGTTTGTCACCTCTTGGCAGAAGAGCAGGAGCCCTGGAAGAGCTGAGCAAACATCCCTTCATTTTGTACAGCTTTAGGAGACCCAAGAGTGGAAGCCTGGGGTGTTCACTGTGGTTGGTATGAGTTGGAAATAAGTTTTTCCAAGGGCACTGTCTAAGCATAAGGTCAATTTCCCTTTATTTGGAAATGGTAGAATTTGGATCGAGTGCGACTGACCAATACATAACAACTGTGTACTTGTCCTACCCACCAATAGACCCTGTGTAATTCACCTCAGTGACATGAGTCAGTTGGTCATGCAGAAATGTTGGGGACCAGAGTCTCTGTGGCCACACTGACCTTGGCTGTAGACATGCACATGTCTCAGCTGCCTTGATGTAGCTGCCTCTGAAGGCCCAGTTTGACTGGAAAAATGTCAGCTACTCATGGTAATCCCTGAAAAGGAACTGCTCCAGCCTGACTGTCAGGCTGGCTCACAACAGCTGCAGTTAGGAAAAAAACATCCTTTACAGGCAAAGGAGTAATCTGGATTTGGAATCAACAGGATACAATAACCTATGGTACTTGGAGGATTTCCAGGGCAGAAAGCAAGGAGGAGTGTGCTGGGTGAGACTTCCTGTTTCTGCTGCACTGGCAGGTTAAAGGAGACAAGGCTCTAAAGCTGAGAAATTTGGTGGTTTGGACCCATGGATTCAAAGTAGTTGGGCTCTGGGAACTTTGGGCAAGTTTGTCTGCATTGGGATCTAGGATGCTTTCCCAAAGCAATTTGAGTTGCCTTCTTTGGAAACACATGAAAACAAAAATACCTCACATGGCAAAGGTCTACCAGGCCACCAAGCATTCAGGAGGGCCTGGGGAACAGGGTGGCAAATACTGATTTCCAGAAGCTGAGCCAGTTTGTGGGATGGTTAAGGATGCACAAAACTCTTTCCTAACCCCTTTCTTATCTCCTGGCTTTTGTTTTTCTCTTTTTTTTTTTTTTTTTTTTTTTTTTTTTTAAGGTCCATCTTTAAAAACGTG
>VZRX01001496.1:411656-432347 GCA_013398075.1 Notiomystis cincta
TGCCCGGTGCGCCGCTGCCCCCTGGCGGCCACGGCCGGCAGCGCAGGCGGAGCGCCGCGAGGGGAGCAGCGCCGTGACCCTGCGGGAACCGGCGCCGCCCCGGTGCCGCGGGCGAACGAGGCACAAGGAGCGGGGTTCTCCTCTTCCTCCAGCTGCAGGGGCAGCACCCGTGGGCTCCGCAGAGCCAGCACGCCCCGCGGGCACGGGCAGTCTCTTGAGTTCCCTGCCCGTTTTGTCTTAACCTCCAGCTCCACATCTCCGGGCTCCCCCAAAGCCCTGAAATAAAGCGAGGCCCACCGAGTGCTGCTCCTGCCTGGCAACGCCTGTAAAAACTTCCCAAACAGCGCTCCAGCTTCCCGCTTGTCCTAATGACCGACTCGCATCTCCCACTGACTTTAAATCCCAACTTTCCTAACCCTCACAGCCCCTTCCCACAAAGCTGGAGAGTTGGTACCGGGGCCCCTGCGAGCGGGGGACCAGAGGAATCAGAGCGCACAGGTATATTCGTGTGCGAACAACTTAAAAAGTCGCGGAGCAGTTTGTGTCAAGAGAAGTTTCCCCTTCCCTCCCCCCTCAAGTCGCTGCTTGAGGACTCCATGTATGTGGGATCCCTTTGGAGGAAAGACTCAGGGCTGGAGAAAACAAAGGCACGGAAGGGACCGTTTACAGCGAGCTCAGGAGACGTGGGACAGCCCCGGCTGGACAGGCGGGAGCCACTGATAACCCCTCCGGCTATTGCCAGGGTCCTGAGCCCAGCAGCGCTAGATTATCTGATTATCTGCTCTACCCATTCAGCCAGGTGACTTCTCGAAAGAACTTAACCCCTTGGAGTAAAAAACTGTGGAAAAAGCATCAGAGAAACACGGTGTCAACAGCGGTTCGGCAAGACCGCACAAGGACAAGAAGAAAAAAAAACAGTAAAAAGAGAAGTCCCTGATTTAATGGTACGGCCCTGGTGCTTGAGGAACATTGTTTCATTGTCAGGAAAGGTATAAAACTTCTCAGTTATTTTATGTCTTTTCTCTGCCGAGGTACCTGGATACTCTTATCACATCCAAACAGCTTTTAAAAAATTTTCTTTTTTCTCTTTTCTTCTCTTTTTTTTTTTTTTTTCTGTGAGGAAAAAAATCAATCTCTTAACACTTTAACAGCATGAGGCTTGCTTTCACAGCCATGGCTCATTTCTGTGGTCTCTAATAGAATACTGGAGTATATCCTCCCTAAAATATGGACTCAAACCAGGCAATTCCAGTACTTTTCCTCTGAAAACAGCACTAGTAAAAGTGTTCTCCCTTCTGCTAATGGAACCAAAAGAGAAGAAAGCTGTGCAAGGGTTGGCCTTACGTGTTTCAGCGCAGTACAGCACTTGGTGTTACAGCTGCAGCTCCAAAGCACCATCTCCCAGCCTAAACACAACTGGTTTTCTTTGTGCCCAGATGTGCAGCAAGAGCCAGCCCTGGCCTGTGCCTGTGTTCAGACTGAGTTCATGTCCCCAACCGAGTCACCCAGAAACAAAACCTTGGTTATTTACTACCGGGCCGCTTTGCTGTTTGAAAGTTTCACCACAAAAGGGTTTCCATCACTTAGAAGAACCCAATCTATGGCACAGAGGCTGTGCTTGGCTTGGCAAACCATCTCAGCCTGCCCACAGCCTGCCCTGCCTCCAGCCTTTCCCCACAGGTGTCAATGGCTGAAATTTCAGAAAGATTTAGCCCAAGAGCCTAAACGCTTACAGTGAAAGATGAAGAGGCTTGAAGCCCACAGCTTTCATGAGAAACAAGTACACCTCCTGTTGCAATTTCAGAGTAGCTCACAAGAGGCAGCAGATACATTTCCAAGAAGTTCCTACTTCATTCATGCCATCTGCAATATGCATCTTACTTCAATATAGCTCATTAGTTTACACAAATTACACAATCCAGCACTCTTCCCTCCAAAAGTCAGAGAGAAGAAGGACCCAAGCAGTCACTAAAATGTTCCGCAGCTGGTTTGCACTGTAATGCATAGGAAATTGCTACTAAATAAAGCAAAGCCATAGAGTAAAGCAATACTGACTCTAAATAAAGCAATAAAGTGATGCTTCTGTTTGCTTTTCACAGCCTAGGAAGCCTGATAAAGCTTTACAGATGCAGAACAAGGGGCTCAGACGTTAGAACGTGTCCGAGTTGAAGGTGTTTCCAATACCCATGTAAAGTATGGCACATGCTCTGATTACAAGGTTACATATTTAATTAAAAATGTACCACTTCTTTAATTGAGTGACTATCTATTTGATAAGGAACCAAGCATCATTTTATTTACCATCAGCTTTCATTTTTTTAACTGTAGGGATTATAACTTCTATTATCACTCAGCATTTAGCACACACTGGACGCAGACTCCCGTTTCCCTTAACTTTTCTTTGTCCCTTGTCATTGGGGACAAAAGAGTCAGAGGGTTTGGGATATCCACTGATGGCACACCTTGATGTTCAAAATAAAGAAATTCCTACACAAACAGGATCCAGTTACAGACACTTTACTTGGTTTGCCCAAAGTTACACAGAAAGTCTGTGATAGGCAAGAAACTCCAGGAAGAGCATCACGATTTTTGTGATATTTCAGCTCTCAGGCTTATCACAGCCTTAGAAAATTACAGTGTGTTGTTGACTTTTATCTATAATGAACCTTCCAATTTTAGCAACACCCTCTGCCTTTATTACATAAGGAGCTTTGATGTTAAAATACCCCAGATATATTGAGACAAACATTCTGCACAAATAAGTGAGCAATAGTCACACAACCATAACTACTGGAGACTCAGTTCAACATCTTCTAGACACTTGATATTGCAGCTTTAGTGTTGCTAATGCAGCCCTGATACATAAACCAGCACTGAACATACCTTATATTAATCAGAACTCCACAGTCCTCAGTTTCTGACTTAGACTTGAGTCTAAGATCTACCCAGGAAATCAGGAATTGTGATTATGGATTCCAGAATTTGCCAGGGAACATTTCTGAACAATTAGTTCTCACTGAAGGGATATTAAGAAGCTGCTAAGACATCAAAGTAGCTTAAGTACTGTCAAGCCAACACTGTACATAATTTCATTCATAAGAGACTTGAGAATGGAATTTTTCTTCCCTCTACACGTTCCACTTACCTTCCCAACATTACACCCCATTAAACACTATAAAAGGATTATGAGGAAAAAGTACCAGGGAGGAAAATACCCAATAAAATATGTACTTTTACAAACATCAGTAGGAAGTTTACAGCACACAAATGAGCCCAAAATAAAGGATAAGAGCTTTAGGCTCACACCATTTATTCAGCCCATGGACCAAAAAAGCAAGCACACATGAAAATTTCTTAACGTAAGAGGAAACAGCATCCTGCCTGGTACCCACAGAACACTCTCATCTTTAGTAAAACTCATTAAAACAAAAAAAAGCAAATTAAAAACACTGTAAAGAACTCAAGACCAACCCTATGTAGCACAGGTAACTAAAAGAAAAACAGTTTGAGAAAGAATGCAGAATTAAGAAGTGCTTAAAAGAACAGTATCTAAAAGCATTAAAGTAATTAATCATCAAGCTTCCATCATCATGCACCCAGACACTAAAGCAACAGCCTTCATCACTCAGCAATTAACAAGCCAACTACTATTTGTATTTTTCAACACATCTACGGCAAAGATAGCTTAGACAGTAAAGACAGTTTACTGCTGCCCTACCACAGTCCCCCAACTCACACTCTGCAGCTGGAAAACATGAGAAATCACCTTCCTAAACCAATAACTCTTCTTTCTCAATCCCATGGCTCATGTCAGTGTTTAAGGGGGACTGAGCTGACAGGTTTTCCCACAGCCCACCCATGATTCATGTGGTGCCTGGGCACCACAAGGCACAGAAACAGCTAAACCAACTGTGCTGAGGTTTTACACGCAGCCTTGCAACAAGCATTAGCAAAACTGCATTAACTGAAGCTTTCTTTTGCAGCTTGCAGATTACTTTAGTCAAATATATCATGAAGAAGCTCTTACCTGCAGCGGGGTCCTCCTCCTGACACACTGCAGCAGCAGGCAGCCCTCAAGGTGGAGTGGAGAGCTGCCCAGCCCTGGCACAACGCTCATGTGCCCTAATGCCAGCTGGTGAAGCAACAGGATAAAAGAAAAGACAGGCAAAGGGAGCAGTGCACTTTCCTCCCAGTCTGCAGTGGGTAGAGAACATGCCACCCGCATTTTGTGCATGGAAATAAAAGGCAAAGCGAGGACACCGGTTCCTCCCTCTTGGTTGGGTTGCAGCAGCTACAAGGCTCTCTGTGTCTCTTTGATCTGCTCCAGCAGGAGAGCAGCTTCAGATGCCTCTTTGCCCTCCACGATTTGTGCTCAATTCCCAGGCTCCTGGTGAAGGGCTGGCAGTGAGCTGTCTTCCTCCTTGTGCAGCACGGCCGCTAGCTGGGGGACTGGGCAGCTCCCACTCCCTTCGCCCCTTGTCTGCCTCTGCCATGTTTGGTGTATGGCATCAGGCTGAGATGCAGTCAGGTTGTTGGCACACTGCAAAGAAATTCTATGCCCCGAGATACACATTTTAAACAAGGAAGTCACTTTCTCCTGCCTTGGTTACTCTAACTTTACCAGGCCTCTGCAGAGGGAATACAGTTCAACAGCATTTTCATTTACTCCAGGTACTATATTTGAGTTCAAAAGCAGGTCAAAATAGCACTAATGTTTGTCTGAAAAATATTTTAAATATCAGTTTTCTGTCAGAAAATAAATCCAGCTAAAGATGTAAGAGGGCAAGATGAGAAATACAATGCCTTTAAACCATATCACCATGTGAGACCTGAGGAAGCGTAAATCAACAGCAGTACTGGCGATATGAAGAGCAGTCAATAATTCAAGCACTCTGGGCCATATGTCAGCCTTAACTATAGATGAAAGTTATCTTTCCTTTTTCTACTTGATCACTGGAGCAGGGTTCTGGGTAAAATCTCATCTGATATGTTTTCTTTTTGGTAAAACATGATGTAGGCCTCAAGTGACTCCTGCCCAGCTAAGCAGTTCAGAAAACAAAAAGCAGATTGATCAAAGGATGTATTGAGAGCCATTTTCTGCCCTCAGCAGCCCTCCTGTGGGCCCTGAAGCTGACCAAACTTAGGGTTTATTCCCATGCTCAGGTGTACCCCAGAGGTTTGAAGACAGACAGTGGAGGAAGGTTGTCCCCTCCTGCCCAGCCTCAGGGCGGCCGTTCTGCACGCCCCACGCCTCACACACAGCCGGCAGCTCTGTGGTGAGCAGAGGCCCCTCAACAAACTCACAGAGGGCTCAAGAACGAGCAGCAAAAGCAGCCAGGTGGGAATTCCATCTCTCCACTTCGCCTTCCACAAGGAGAGGTCTAAGGCTGTTTGTGGCGGAGCCCTCACGCTCCTGTGGGGGACATGCCCCGTGCCTGCAGCCCGGCAGTGTGTCCACCTCCCTCACACCACGCCTCAACCACTGGGGCGCTTCTTCCCGAAGGGAAGCACTGCCAGCTGTTCCCAAATGCAGTAGGACTTAAATGTTTACCTGTTCAAGGGTCAGTTTACCTTTTCTTTCTCTTTAATCACCTGTACAGTGCTGCACATCGCTTTCTTCTTCCACAATTCCCAGCACTGGCAATGTTTAAGGACCGTGGGCCTTTTAAACCAATTTTAGAAGAGTATATCTCATGCAAACACCTCACTGAAGGAGAAATAAGCATTTTTGTTTGTCTAATAATGATTAAGACCACTTGTGAGAATCTGAAAATAGCAGGACAATGAAGAAGTACATATGCTGCTCAGAACTTCCCTCAGGAAAATAAATTCAAAGTTTACAATTCATTTAGATGACAACATTCTGCAAGGCTTGGGCTTGTTTGTTTGTTTGTTTGTTTGTTTGTTTGGCTTGGTTGGTTTATGTGGGATTTTTTCCTGTATTTAAATGAGTGAAGTTTCAAACATGATTTTCTTTGTGCACAGGCATGCTGAGTTTAGTTTTATGCTAATTTCATGCCAAAACAGTTACTAACTGTAAGTAAGCATCCACAGAAGTGCTCCACTGGCATCCAAATGCAGGTATAAACTGGTTTTGTGTTTTTTAGCTCCTTTAAATTTCCCATTCATGTGTGAAATCAGACGACCAAGCTGACTCCTAAAATGGCAACATACAATTCCTCTTCCATTTCACATGCCTCATTTCCATTCCCCACAGTACAAGTATGTCGATCTTTCACTCTGTTTCCTTGGGATACTTGGTTTTAGCACCTTCCTCAGGACACAGAGGGATTAGTGTTCACCAAGGTGCCACCCACAGCTGGAGGCCACTGCAGGGCCAGCAGGGCCCCATCAATCCCTGTGTGCCAGAGCAGCATCTCAACTTCCCACTCCCTGCCTTTGGAAAGAGAAATTCTACACCATGACAGCTAACTCTTTAGCAAAGTTCACCTCAAACCCTCAACCTCAAGTGTTAAAAAAGAAAAGCCCTTAAACGATACAAGTTATTACATTTAATCCCTTTGGGGGAAGTGGGGAATGATTTTGTGATTAAGGACCTACCGTGGGGCTCAAGAGAATTAGTTCAATTCCAGACTCTGAAACAAGCTTCCAGGTTCCCCTGGGAAAGCCTATGCAATCTCCTATCTCACATGGACACCAGCAGGGCAATTTATAAGTGTGTGCAGCCCTCAGACATTGTAGTACCAACAGCTAAATAAATTCATAGTTAGGAGTTAGGTGAGGTTCAATAATTTTGAGGACTAGTTACCCATCCAATGAGGGCACTACCATTAGACTATCTCTTACCACAAATCGTTCTTAAAAATTGATATTAGAGCTTGAAAAATAGTAAGTTACATTATTACTTACTCCTGGGCTGACAGGTAGGTCCTAAGGGTTTAGTTAATGTATTAATGAAAATGATGAATGAGTGAAAAAAGCTGCAAGATAAAAATAAATTGGCAGGTCTTACAGAAAGACACCACTTAGTTCTCAAACACAGGACTATTTTCTATGGTTTGCACTGCAGAGAAATTTTATTCCATTAAGATTTATAGCTGGTATTGTTTCTTGGAAAAAAATTATTTAATTCATAGAATGAATGAATTTAATAATGAAAACTCTAATGTGAACTCATAGAGAAAATCCAGCAAGCACTATCAGAAAAACATAATGTTGAAGTCTCTGTGTAACCTTCTAGACAGAGGGTGTGGTGATGGTTACAGGACTTCCACTATTGCCAGTGCTGTCAGCAGTGTCTTCTTAGCTAAAGCTCCCTGTTGGTGCTGCACTGGTTTAACATGAATGGCTGCAACAAAACATAACAAAGGCTGTAAGACAGTTGTAGTTTCTGCATTTGGTCATCCTCCCCATATCTGCTTACACCTAAAAAACAATTCCTCTCTTCTGTCAGGGGAAGGTTAATTGCCACCTCAATGTTTCATTTTATTGTATTATCAAACCTAATGATTTGCTATAAACTTTTGTGTGTTCCATGTCCTTGTGGTGTCCCATCCTGAAAGGGAAAGAATCAGGCAGTTGCATAGATGCCTGTGGCTGGATAGGAATGACAGAAATCAGAGAGGCTACAAAGACTCAGAAAGTTTTATTAGTAAATGAAACACTTGGCATGAAAACTGGTTATTTAGTCCCTTCTAGTATAAACACATGGCGGTGGATTTTTGAGTAAGGCGTAGAGTGAAAGGAAGGAGAAGGAAGGACATAAAATGAAGGAAGGAAAGGAGTACCTAATTATTTTCAATATAGAAACAGTACCTTTCAGGCTGACATAGGCCTGAAGAAAAACAGCTGCTGTTTTTATTATTGAAATGATATTAAATTCTCTAGCTAGAATAGATGTGTAGTTGTCAGCATCAGCTTCTAACTAGAAATGATTTACAGTTATTAAACAAAACAGCCACAGGGCTTTGTCACTCAACCTAGTGGTAAAAGCCCAGGTGTCCCTCCAAGCTGTGGCCATTTTGCAGGTCAATGCCAAGAACATCCAAGAAGTCCAAACCTTTTAGCAGGTGCTAAAAGAAGAGGTCAAAGATTACCCTTTGCATCTGAGAGTCCTGTTTGGAAATAGTTTTTGTGTTTTATTGTCAACTGCTTTAAAACAAACAATAAAATCTACCTTTGTTTGTACAGGGCACTCCTTTAACTGTGAGGGCCTAAAAACATCAGGCTTAAGAAATGCCTGAAAACAGGTAGCTGAAAGCAGATCTGGAAATGAGCACTGCAGCCAAAGCAGTGGCACCACACCCCAAGAGCTGCAAACACCTTGGCCTCTCTCATTCAGTGCCCTACTTTAAAAGATGTACAGGCACTGAGCTACCAGTCCAACCCTCCCGTAGGTATTAACAACAGAGCACACTGGCCTGCAGTGTTACTAATCATAGCATGAGCACACTACAGAGTCAAACCCTCTGATATTAATGCTAACTTGCACACAAGTTAAAACAAACTGACAGATGAAGTGCAATTGGTATGAAAAGTTAAAGCCAGATTTGATTTCATGACAAACAGATGCCATCTGAGGCTGGTTGTAAGCAAGGATTTAATCCATGACCATAATGTAGGTCGCTAGTTTTGATAGAGTTTGTGCCTAGTATTCATCCAAGGAATCAGACTCAGCACATCAATAGCTGCCAAGAGTGTACGTGTTGTTTCTTTTTACACCAGCATTTAATAAAAGAAAATAATCCAATTAAGCAGATGTCACAATATTTTTTGCTGACTTCCCCATAATTTTCAATCATTAAAGCAGTATTTAATTTACAACAAAACACTATACTCTAATCCTATGCATCCAAGAATATTCATGTTTAAAACCTGAACCGCCCTCACCGTTTCTGCTGCCCTTTTGGTTTCCCATGAGCTTCAGTAACTCAAAAGAATTGCAACCAACTTGGTAACTAAAAGAGAAAGCTTTGTAGAATGGGAAAAGTTCACAACAGGGGAGGAAAAAAAGCCTTTCTAAAATAGCCAGGTGTTCACCTCAACCCATACCAACTTCAAACAGATGCAAGGACAGTAGCTGAATCTGATTTCAGACTAAGGACATGAAAGATGAGTTTTATGTTCTTATGCTTTTATAACGTTAGAACGAATTCATTTTTAGATAAAGAATAGTATACTCCCCTACTCTCCAATTCTTTCACATAAAATTTGCTCTGAAAATAGCATGGCTGAGTTCAACTCTTTCAACTATTTTTTGATCACTGCCAAATATTTGCAAGTTCAGATTCTTCCACATCTCACCCATCTACTTGATTGCAGCTCATGTAGTATCTACTATGTTTTGTTCTACTTCTAGAGTAAATGTACTGTAGCAAATCAGTCATGGAAACAGAATGAATTACTGTGAAATATAAAACTGAAAGAGTGCTGGAAGAAGAGCCCCTGACAGCCTTTCACCCAAATCAAGGTTTGACCTTAGGAAGGGATGACTGGCCTAAGACAGCAATACTGCTCGGCAGCAGAGGAGGTGAAGGTGTGCTTAAGGTGTGGATGGCAATGCCTGTCCATGGCCTTGCATCCTCATTATGTTGTATCTTCAATTTAGGTGAAGGATGAGTTCGTTCAGTAAGTCTGAGTCTAAATGAACACAAGAGGTGAGCAACTCTTCAAAAGAAACTAAGAGCACAAATAGAAGCCTGCAAGAATTTCACCATCCTCTTATTGCAAGGGGATCCAAGAATTTTCAACAGTGACAAAATGACACTGATATTCCAAGTCTATAATTTACATATGTGGTTGGGTGGGGACTTTTTTTTTGAGGTATTCTGCTGAACTTTAAACTTTTTAATTAAAATAAGTTTATACGCCATTATATTACTGAATCCTGTTAAACCAAGGGTTGAATTTTATTTTGGTGGATATCACGAACTTAAATGCATTTCTGTATACAGTGCTATTACAACTTAAATCCTCAACAACATTAGCAGATGATCAAACACTTCACAGCCTGTGAGAGAGCAATTCCCCATTAGGAACATGTGTATATGTCCTTAGAACAAGTCTAATTTTGTGAAGAATATCTGCACATACTGCAGGATGCACATGCCCATGAATAGACACGCCAGCATTTTATACACAAACTTTTGATCTCTACTGTCTGTCATTTATTTACAGATTATTTCTTATGAATAGGCAAGCTTATATCAGATTTAAAAGATGCTTGAAGTTGTATTTCAGAGGGAAAAAAATTAATACCTTCAAGTATCTATCTTCTTGTAATTGCAGGGTCACTTACTGTGTTCAACTCCAACCAATCCAAGTATTTTCCTGCTTGTAACAGAAATAAATCTAATGTCCAGAGGCACATTGCACATCTCACAGCTCCCATGCCAGGCAGTCACCTACCAGATCAGCTGCCTTGTATGAAACCCTGGTACTCCTGTTGCTCACACTCAGCAAATCTGTTCCCAAAAGCTTTAACTATGAGAGCCAGTGCATCCTGCACAGGCACATTATGATGTACTACAGAGAAGAGAGAGATGGCTTTATCAATCTGGTGTTTTCATCGACTTTGCACTTCTCCAGACAGATAGAAAAATACAGCTGTTAAGTCTGAGCAGTGTAACAGAATGAGATGTTTAAAGCCTTCAGCTCAGTATTGACACAGCCCTCCTGTAGCTGCAGGGGTTAGTTTGATTTAGAACCAGTATATGAACTTCATTTGAAATATAAATGAAAAGCTGTAATTTCTCTTTTCCCCTGTCAAATCATTATTGGTCAGTTTTAACTTTAGATCATGAACAAGATAGATTCCCAGTTCCACACAAGGACCTTCACAAACATCTACACTCAAAATAATAGGATTTGTACAGATTTTTTCTTAATTTCAGAATATTTTAAACTTTTGCTGCAAGAGAAACTGCATTTTTGTCACCATGTTCCTGATACATGAAAATATTTGAAATTTGTAAATCTACAATACAAAGTTCTGAAACAATAAATCTTAAAAAGCATATTTATTTATTTACATAGAATCAACACAAGAAACTGAAATTATAATCAGGCAATTGCTATATAACTTCCTACCATTTAATTATTATATGTGAGTTTGTTAAGTGCATTTTATGCCATGTAAGCAGCAATCCAGGACAGACATTTAATCACTACATGTATTATGCATTATTAGAAATTAATTCAGAGAACTATTTCAAAGCTGTCTCATTTTAACTAGGTCAAATTCTGTTACCCAGAAGTGCAATGAATCTGTGTTTAAAATTTAAACGTGTTGAAAGAAATTTAGACTGCGGTTCTGAATGGAGAATATTTTAAGCGACATCTCTCAAACAACCTAAACTTTCTCTGGATAGAATGATGAAGTCTGATTACAGGGCAAGAGGAAAATGCTATGTTGAGCTGTTCAAGAATACAAACCAATCATTTACCTTCTTGGAGTGCAGGAGATCTGACTTATGTGAGGCATGTTATTTTCACCTCATGTTCAGGTTCTTGTGATAGCCCATAATTCCAGAATAATCCCCTGAAGAAATGAGAAGTTGGTTATATAAAACTAAAAGTCTGTGTCACTGTTTCCCATTGCTGTGCTGTTGCCATCTTGTATCTGCCAGAAGCCACAAGTACCAAGTGCAATGTTGAGCTGTGAGAAACGCACAGAACAATGTGTTCTTTGATCAGAAACACCTTCCACAAAATTGGGAAGTAACTGTGATCTCTATTTTAAGCTATGCAGAAAATTTTGAAAATATTTTTTATAGTAGGAAGCTGTAATAATACATCAGAGAAAGATTTTTAGTTAATGATTCCTGCTTGATCACATTTTCGTGCTGGAGTGAAAAATGTAAAATTTATTTTTATAATCTGATTTTATCTCATTATCCTTGTATACTGGGAAATATTCAGTTGAAAATAATATTGTCTATTATGAACTATTACACTGACATTACTGTACTTTTGTTAGTGGCCTGTTGTTTTGCAAAAATACTGAAGATAGCACAAAGATTAAAACCAGCAATACATATGTTCCGAGGATTGATGCTGAACATTAACCTTTAAGAATTTTACTGATAACTTGATTTTAGTCATTTAACTTGGAAGAATACATTTCTTAGCAATGAGAAGAGATGAAAGTCACAAATTCCATTTGCTTCACCAACAAAAATGTTTGTTAATACTAATCCTGAAATTATGAATGGAACAGTAGATAGTCAAGGAAGAACTAATTTTTATATATTGGAATACACCTACTTTGTAAAGCAGTTTTAAAAGTGTTTCAGCTACATAATAAAGTCACATATTTGGTTTAAAATAGCTGAAAATAAATTAATTTCTCAGCTTTGCTATTTAATTGTTTAAAAAATTATAAGTCAATTGACAACCTGCTCCAATTATCCTGCATGATCTTTGCATTTCAGACACATTAACCAACCCAGCTGAAGCAGCTGCAGTTCTGTCTGGATTTCTGTGCCTAAACATTTCAATAGATGACTAAACTGCAATAGTGGCAGAGAATTTCTAACTCTCATTTGAAGAGATTATGTACCACTATACTTGTGCAACACTCCATGAACCAAACCAGAGAATCTCTGGTGTAGTTCCAGTCATTTGACTATCAGAAGGAGTTATATCAAATATGGAAGTCAGTGAGAGAAAGGGAATTAAATATTACAAAAAATGTTGCCTAGGTGCATAAGAAATTTTAAAACTAACTAGACATTTTAAGGTCATCCAGAAACATTAAATAGGCACAATCTTCAAACATTATCTACATATTTGCAGGGTCACATTTCTGAACTGGGTTACACCTACCTATGTAATTACCATTTCTGTAACAGAATTAGCAAAAAAAAAAAAAACCAAAAAAAACCCCAACCTTTAATAGAAACCTACTTTTGCTCCTTGCTGGTGGCAGCAATGACAGTCAGAAGGTGTCTCATTCTCTCTGCATCTGTTGGTAAAACTGCATGTATAGCTTCTCTCTACAAACACCCCTAGTGTAGTCAGCTGCAACCAAGGGAAAATCGATTAAGGAACAGCACAGACTGCAAAACATTAGAACATCACCAAGTTTCACATCTTTACTGCTCAACAATACTGCTAAACATGATAAAAACAGTTCCTCAAAGCAAGTGGGTTCCCTCCCCCCTTTTCTTTTTCCCTGAGGATATTTGTTAGACATGCAAAAAATGCATAAGAAAAGTTAAACTTGGCTGCAAACTTGTCAGAATAATTCTACTGAGAGCAGCCCATTCATCTATTCCAACCCATTCTCTCTATTTTGATGCTGGGACTCAAATCTCACTCCCAGGGAAGGCAGGCAGACTAGGAAAAGCCACCAGACTACAGCCAGATGCTGGAGACTAACCAGGAACATTTTCCACCTGTGTTACAAAACACCTTTCCTAAAGACTTTTACAGTCATGTTGAAAAAACACTCACAACAGACATACACCAATGTAGGAGTCATCAGCAATGAGCTTGCTTGCCTATCTCCAACATAAGCCACCTTCCAATTTTTTTGGGCTCTGCAAAATATACACACAGCACATCAAAGGCCAAAAGTACAAGCATATTTACACAGTTCTATTCAGGCAATATTTGCATAATAAATCTACATCACTACTTGGCTAAGCTACTATTATTATTAGATACTATTAAATACAATTATTTGCTTAAGTTTCTCTCATCTTGATTTAAAGGTATGGTGCATTTTGTAAGGATTTCTGCTAGAAAAGGTAAGAATATGAGTTTAGGTATATGCTACCAAAAAAAGACTTTTTAAAGCTAGACTAATCCAAAGTGTTAAACTGATAAAATAAGCATATTTAATAGATGTTCACACAACATTTGTTTTGTAAAGAGTGTCACATCAACTAGAAGTGATGTACTATTTTTCCTTCACCACTCTTCATTAACAGACTCTAGGGAGACATGAAGAGGTCAGATTTCCTTCTTTGGGTTTGCCTAAATTACTGGATGCCTTATAGCACACTCAGAGCAGCTCAGTCAGCTCCTCCTGACATTGCTTAAATAGAACCTAAAGAAGTACACTGACATCACAAGAGTCACAGCAAAAATTTGCAGCCACAGTGGGACATTTTAAGCCAAACATTCTGCTTACACAAGATGCTTCTAAAGCTTTTGCTACATCCATTTTTCCCTTAAGTAAAGAGGTACTGAAAAGTGTACAGCAGCAAGTGCCTTCATTAAGCATCAGCAACTGGAAGTCACTTTTGCATTAAGGGAATAGAAATCCAGCAGAAAAAAACACCCTCTTTGCATTCCTGCTGGTCCTCAGAGATCAGAGAGGCTGGGTGTGACCAGGCTTGATTTTTCATTAGAACCAATTCAGCACTATAGGTCTGGCTGAGTTCAGTAAGAACTTTCATGAGTACAGATTCATAAATAGTATGGTTTACTGAAGCAACAGGAAAATGGGTTCAGGATTGCCAGTTACAAGGGCACTAACAGTGGAGTGTTAACATGTGCCATGGCAAAAAGGGACAAAGATATAATAGTACTACACACACACACACAAACACACACGTGTGTATGTACATATATATATATATATACATATTCCCAGATCTGCTCCAATGCAGATGGAGGTGCAAAACTCACCTAAAGGTGCCCCTTCAGGGCAGGAGGAGAGACACAGTCTGTCAACTAACTGATCCTGAGCTCAGAGAGGTGTTTCCCCTGTCCCAAAGCCCCCGTTTCATACCATAAATTTTTGGCCCTTTGCATGTTATAGGTGGAGTTTGGTGACTTTGGTCATACACATATTCTGTCTCATGTTCTTCCTCATTTGCATTCCAAAGAGTGTGAAAGTTAATTGCCTAAATCGAGCTTAATGAGGATGTCTGTTACTTTCAGTCAAATTTTATAGCTGGCAAGAAAGGTACAATACTTTTGTCTTACTCCACATGCTCAGGCAGCAGTCAAGGCTGTGTGACCTCCACCAGAGCACCCTTGCACACATCCTTATCTCCTTATCATACCAGATTTACAGCAAGGCTGGTTCTTCAGGGTGAAAGGGGAGCAAGGCTGACAGCTGGTACAGAGGTGTGGGTGCTCTGCTGTCCCTCACTGAAACAACATCATCCCATGAGGCCTCTGCTCCCCTCCAAACATCCTGAAGTTCTTTGGCCTTCCCTGAGCCAAGTGCAAGATAAGTGAGGGGCCCAGCTTATATTTTTCCCAACCAACCTCAATTCTTCACTGACATAAAGTAACACTGTACAATTCTGACCATTTACAGGTGGCTAATGTTAAAATTTCATTGCTTTGCTTCCCATAATAAGTTGTGGTACTTGTAGCACTTAACACATTCTAAATTAGGCATCTTTTCAATTACAGTATCAAAGACAGACCTTACAGAAAAGTTACAACCTGAACCTTCCATTAGACAGACTCAACACATACCTGCTTCCTTAAGCCTGTACCAAGAGATGTCTCTCAAGAGTACAGCTTTGCTAGGAAAAGTCACAGCATTTTTGCTTTCTTTCTATATTTCTATTGCAGTGGTTATAAGGATTCTCCAAACACAACTGGGAAATGTTGTTCTATATTTGTAATAATTCCTGGACTTCCCCAAAATCCTATGTTGTAAGACAAGAGACAGGCAGAGGATTGTGCGGAGGAAAACTATCTAACACATGTATTAATGCAAACAAACATATTATAGCCCCAGGGTTGTGCATTTTATTTTTTAAAGGTACTGATAACCTCAGTACAAATAATTAAATATAAAGAATCCATTTATATTTTGTATTTATGTAGCAACAGTGTTTTTCCTCAGAAGATGATTAACCAAAAACCTCAAGAGAAATTATCTCCCACTTCTCTGGTATAGCTGCAATACTACAGAGAGAAAAGCAAGGGAAGTTTACTTAACAGAGGGATTGCCTTGTTATTTCAGAACATGCCCTTCTGGAAGCAAATATGGGATGGGTCAACGTGAGCAATGTGAGAAAAAAGCTATAACCAGATTTCTGTGCTTGTGGTTATTTTGTTTCTTTTTCATAAGAAGCACCTATTAGGCTGGAAGGAGTCACTGTTCTGCAGAAGCAGTATCAAACTTTAACCCTACAGGACAAGCAGACACCTGAATGCAAACATCCGATTCACAGCAGCTGCTGTGAATCGGATCTCAGGCTGAACAAACAAATGCCCAAACCCATGGCTGGAAACAAGAAGAAATACAAGGAGAAATACAGCGTATCCTGGCAAGCCGGCAGTGTGCACGGCTCATCATTTCCAAAGGCAACAAGCCTCCTCCTCCTCCCGTGTCTGGCACAAAGCAGGCTGTGAGCAGAGCAGTTCAAACAAGTGATTAGGTGCCAGCTCTCAGGAAGCTGCCTCAGGAACGCGGCTGTCCCAGAAGCAGGACCACTGTGCTCTGCACCCATCACAGCTGGTGAGAACACCCGAGGGCTACCCCAGCCAGAGGGGGCAGCTGCCAGCCGGGGAGGGAGCGGGGACAGGCACACAGGAACGGCGGCCCCACCACCTCTCGAGGTCTGCCTGCCCACAGCACAGACAGGACACTGCCACCTCCAAAAGAAGTGAAACTAACCCAGCTTCCAGTCTTGGCTTCTCTACCCTGTTGGTAACTAACAGTTACTATGAGGCTACAGGTTTTCCCACGAGTCTGTATTGTTATGGTGTAATATCCTTGGCATAAATCTAAGATTTTAAAGAAAAATGTCCTTGTTCTAAACACTTAACTTTTAACCTGAAAGTCAGAAAAAGAAGACAACATTGTCACTCTATTATCATACCAGGAATGACATTTGAAGGACTAAAGCAGCCTTGAAAGCAAGGCAGAATCAGATGAATACATCTGTTCCCTGACAGCTTTTAGAAAACCAAATACAATGTGTGGGAGAACACAGGGAATAAGAGGCTGAGAAGAATCTACAGGGGAATGAAATGGGAAGAACTAGAAAATGGAAAAGCTGAATACATATGGTTCAAGACTGAGCAAGAATCCATATCCTAATTTTAAAAAGTGACAAAAAGGTGAACAAGAGGTTGATGAAGGAGTTTCTTAAGCTAAGTGTAAGTAAATTTGGCAGAACATAAATCCCCTTGCATTCCAGCTGGTCTTCAGTTTCCAGAGGGGCTGGGGGTGGCTGGGCCTAATTTCTGAGTAAAAGGCTGTGCAGCACAGTAAGTAAGTAACAGAAATGCAGAGCCAGTTCAGCACTACAAGTTCATCATGTTCCATAAGAACTATCACAGCCTGGTTTACAAATAGCAAATTATTGGAGCAGCAGAAATGCAGATTCTTATTGGATTGTCAGCAATGATTCAATCTCTTGCTCAGAAACTGAGGTGCCTCTCACGTGACAGATGTGTAAAGAAGAACAATAATCTGAATAAGTAATTAAGTATTCCTGAATAAAAGAAGCCTGTATTCTGAAGTATTATAAGGAATATGATGGTGAAGTTTTACCACACCTGCTGTAAGTACCTAAAAGTATAAAAAACCTCAGTGCAGTAGCAGAAAAAGAGCAGAGGAACACAAATCAGCTTTACAGTTTACCAAAATTCAAACCATTTATAGCATCTCAAGCCATAAGTTATCATGTTCAATGTAGCAGAACAAGTTTCATACTGCACTTCTAAGAAGAGAAAATGAATCTTCTATTACATCAAGCCACACACACAAAATCTGTATTTCTACACTACACTTACATTGTGTAGAGATGATCCCCTGGACTTTGTTCAGATGTCTAACAAAAGGCATTCTCTTTTCTACAGAATATGCATCTATTTGATGAAGCTCCTCTTCCAGGATAAACTTTAAAATATTTTCTATAAGCCTGCTACAAAAAAGAAAAAAAAAGAAAAAAAAAGTAATGGAATTTTCTGATCAGATTTTTTTTTCTAAACCAAGAAGTTCTGAATATGGATCCTCTTACAGAAAAACCCCAGCAGCACTGTAGATAAGTAAAAGATTTCTCAGGGAAAATGAGATAGAATTAAGAAAAAAGAGGACAGTCTCTTGATAAGATTTAAGCTTTAAGCTTCCAAAATCTACTCAAAAAGGGAATATAAAGCATGTAAACACTATCCTTGTATCACTAAATGCAAGTTAGGATTACACTCTTCAAATCTGGAAGGCAGTTACTACAGTAAACAGACTTATAAAAATACAGGATTAGTAAATTCAGAAAGACTGAATATGTAACAGCCTTAAACATTACCACAGTATCTCTGAAGTAACATGTTGCCTCAAGAGGGAGGGATTGTGCAGAGGAAAATGAGTAAGAGAAAGGATACGTAGACTAAAAAATGCAGAAGGCTGGAAAAACAGTCAAACTAAGAAACAAGTGACCCATCCTAATTATCTCTGATAGCAGATGCTGCCAGCAGATGCTCTCACATTATGCTCCAAGTACAGCTGTGAGAACCAGAAACAGATACCAGAGATGCTAAACCCAGAAAGATGCATCCCTTGCACCCCGAGAAGAGATACTTGAGACAACACTCTAAACTGACAAAGCATGGTTCTTCCAGTCACCTCTGCCTTGTGAAGCAATCCAAATGTACACTGAGCCCTTTTGCTTAGGCTGTTAATTTCCAGACTTCACAGGTCTTGGCAGGAAAACATATCAAGTGTTATTAACAGATGCACTAACCCTAAAAACCAGGTTATTCAAGGCATGGTTGTAGTGTGATGACAGTTACATTGTCTTGCCTCATTTATCTTGGCTAGTCAACAGAATTGTAGAGAAGGCAGTAAAACCTATTGAGGGAAAAAAACCACTCCCAAAACATTTTTAACTGTCTAAGAAGTTTTACATTAGAAACAATAAAGGAATTATAATTTATTTAAGTATCTCAAGGGTTATAGCTCCTGGAATTTTTTTCCTGATGTAGGTTCAGCCTCTAAGTGTCACAAATCATCAAAGCTTGAATAAAAAACAGCTTTATGAGCTTTATGATATCTGCATCTGTTCAGAAGTAAACCTAATAGCTGGAGCAATATAAAAGACCAGGGGAGATCTGCACATCAGCAAGCTCACATAAATATAAATAACTTGATGCAAATGACAAATTTCTGATCCTTTCAGGACACTGGAAATCTCCAAGGGCTATGTAGAGAACTCAATTTTTCAGAGTGGCATCCAGTTTCTTGGGGTCTGATTAATTTAAGGTTCTATAAACTGCAAGAGTACAGTTGTAGTAAGGAAACAAACATCTACTTCCCACACTCTGGTCTTTGATTCAGTGAAATACTCCAGTGTTAATATCTGCTGTAGTCTTTGTCAACAGCCAGAAAAAACACCACTGAGGTGTTCAGCCTTTCCACAGAGCAGACATAATTCCAACCACCACCAGGATACTGTTTCTTCGGGTTTTTACCCTGGCAAAACTGGTGTAAACTAACTAGGCAAAACTATAATAAGCTGAACTCAAGCACTTTAAAGAAAGTAATAGGCCATCCTTTACATTCAGTGAGCCATCACCAAAGTAAAAGTAATGTATGACTTTCTAGACAATTATGCTTAAACCAATGACAGCAAAATTACTATAAATCATATTTTCATTATTTTCTAAGTTCCTTTTAAGAAACAGAAGGAGAGAAATTCCAGCACATCCCAACCCCGAGAGCACTGCAGCTCCTCTCCTTTAAGCAACACAAGATTCTTACTGGATTACAAAATACAACCCAGGCTCCAGTACCAGCCAGCTGAAAACAGATGGCAGTGCAGAGAGCCCGGCTCCCTGGAGAGCTCACTAATCGAGTCACCCTGCAGCTCAGAAAGCTTTCAGCCAGAAAACAGAGCGGCTCTCTTACCGCTAGCCCAGCTGGGCCAGCAGCAGGCAGGGCTGTGGGGTCGGGACGGCTGATCCCTGTATGTCCAACGGGACACTTAGAGCTGACAGAGGGACCCAGCCTTTCAGCGCTGCTTTGGGATGATCCCTCTTTCGGCTGTGGCCATCCAGAACGCGATCGCTGCCGCTGGAGCACGGCCGGGCCGGGCGAGCCCGGCCTGGCAGCACGGCAGGGCCACGGCCACGGCAGGGACATGGCCACAGCCACGGCAGGGCCACGGCCAGAGCTGGGCCACGGCCAGGCAGGGACATGGCCACAGCAGGGACACGGACACAGCTGGGACACCGCCAGGCAGGGACATGGCCACAGCAGGGACACGGACACAGCAGGGACACGGACACAGCTGGGACACCGCCAGGCAGGGACATGGCCACAGCAGGGACACGGACACAGCAGGGACACGGACACAGCTGGGACACCGCCAGGCAGGGACATGGCCACAGCAGGGACACGGACACAGCAGGGACACGGACACAGCTGGGACACCGCCAGGCAGGGACATGGCCACAGCAGGGACACGGACACAGCAGGGACACGGACACAGCTGGGACACCGCCAGGCAGGGACATGGCCACAGCAGGGACACGGACACAGCAGGGACACGGACACAGCTGGGACACCGCCAGGCAGGGACATGGCCACAGCAGGGACACGGACACAGCAGGGACACGGACACAGCTGGGACACCGCCAGGCAGGGACATGGCCACAGCAGGGACACGGACACAGCAGGGACACGGACACAGCTGGGACACCGCCAGGCAGGGACATGGCCACAGCAGGGACACGGACACAGCAGGGACACGGACACAGCTGGGACACCGCCAGGCAGGGACATGGCCACAGCAGGGACACGGACACAGC
>VZRX01001496.1:438931-462563 GCA_013398075.1 Notiomystis cincta
GGGCGGCGGCGGCGGCACCGCCCGCGCTCCGTGCGCTCCTGCTGCGGCGGCAGCGCGGGGCAGCGCCGGGCAAGGCGTTCTTGCAGGGATTGGGTTCGGTCTCCCGGCAGGAGATGTCTGCAGGTGGCCAGAGCCAGAGTCCGAGAGACGCAGGAAAGGAATAACGGATAGAACATGCTGAAAAAGACTGGGTTTGGCCACTTGTAGGCCATAGTCCTGGCTTAAATATTGCAGATGAAAACGGGTGTAAACCTCCTTCTGCAGGTGTGACTTTAGAATCGGAAGTAAAATTCGTTTTCCTTTAGCTAATTAAATCCCCTTTGTTCACTTCACCAACCTAATTCTTTGAACAAATCACTGATTGATTATTCTTCTGGACTGACCTGTTTAGGAGAGAGAGTTAATAAAGGCACAGGTTAGGAGGAGCTGAGACACCTTTTCCATGGAGGCAGGATCTGATGTTGCTACTCTTCTGTTCTACTCTTCTGTTAGGTTTTCAAGGAACTCTACGACCTCCCAGGATATACAGTTCTACTGTGTTATTGTTTTTACAATTTGCAATTCTCGTATCTCACCTAAAACTGTTACAACACAAACCAATATTGTCTTGGGGGGAATGTAGGGAACACTTGTTTCTTGCTGTCATGCAGATGCTTATAATTTAAAAGCTGTATTTTTTTTTTAATTTTTTGGTTCTTCAGCTCTTTTTTTATGGTGGCATGTGTTATGTCTGTTGTGCTTTGATATTTCCCCCCCACACTTCTGTCCTTTTTTTACATGGTAATTGAGGTCTCACCAGTGCCAGCTAGTGTCAAATCTGTTTCTGCACTATGTCTGTCTCGTCAAATGTCCAGAATAGCATTTATCTAGTCATAAAGTTAACACACATAAGCCAGGCAAGGATTTATAAACTTTCATGGAAGTTAAAAACTCCTGCTTCCTCCAGGAGCAGTCAAACAGGAGCCACAGTGCTGGCCCTGATCAGTCTGTTCACTCAGTAAAACCTTCCAGCTCCCTTTCCCCCAGTGTGATGTGCCCTGTCTGTGTCTCCACAGCTGCAGCATCCCAGTGCTGAAGTGAGGGAGTATGCCTGTGCCAGTATTTCCAAGCTGTTGCAGCAGAAGCACGTCATCCCCGCCTTCGTGCAGCGGGACGTGGTGCGGTGTCTGGGGCCCTTGCTGGTGGATCACAGTTTAGCTGTTCGGGAGACTGCTGCAGGAGCTCTCCGGTGAGCACTTGGCGCTGCACTGCTGCAGGGAGGGGGTCCTGGCACGGGGCAGGCAGTGGGCTTCTGCTGGTGACAGCTATGAGTTGAGTACCAGCCTCTCTGCTTTAATTCTGGTCTGGGTAACTGTCCTCGTCAGCTGAAGTCCATGAGAGAGGGGCTTTTCTTGCTCTGTGAGATTTAGTGTCAGGAGCAGGCTTTGTGCTAGAAATATATGGCTTTATGAGGAAATAGAACCTGAGTGCAGTTTGTATGGCATTTTCTGTCCTGATGTTTTAGTACAGATAAGCTTTCTGATTATGCATGATGAATAAATGAAAGTCACGGTTTTTTCCTAGCACTGAAGTAATTCTCTTGTGTTAGGGAAGTAGAAGACTAAAGCTACTGATTAGGCAAATTGATTTTAAAAAGTACCATAGCCTTTAGAGAAGAAATGCATGGGTTTTTTTAAACATACTTTGAAAGTATTGTGTCTCATCCAAAGCATTTTTTTGTTTTCCCCAGAAATCTGAGTGCTTGTGGAGGATTTGATGTCTGTGATGACATGGTGACAAATGACATCATGACACCCCTGGTTGCACTTCTCAAAGAGGTGTGTTTATTTTTATTTTGATTTTAAACCTGATCTAGGCATTGAATTGTCCCATATACAAAACTAGTTCTATTTTTGTAGCTATTTTTACAATAAGATACTTGAAAGATCTTTTAAAAGAATGTTTCAATAGTTTTAATGATACAAAAGTTATTCCAGAGATTTCTAACCACTACCTTCTGCCTCCTGGCCAGCTAACTTGTGTTCATGGTGAGGTTTGCTGCCTGAGATGATTTTTAAGTGAAAGGTCTGGAGATTTTGGGTCTGTAATTGTTACAATTCGGTTTAAACTCAGAGGACCAAAGAAGGCTAAGTCTCTATGTATAAAATGGAAAGAACTTTGAAGTTTCAAAACACATCTAAAAATGAGATTAAAACCAAATGAGGTTACATGTTGTTGCCAAAAAAATTGATATGTTTTATTTAATAGTAAAGAAGCAAAGAGAGAAAGAAGTGTGTGTGGGGGGACAGAGTGACAGAGGCTAGGTGGAAGCATATCACCCATCCTAGAGTCCCAGTGATGTCACATTGCTCCCCTCCATCTGATCTTCTTGGTGGTGAGGGGCCTCTGTCACCACTCTGCCATGCCAAAGCTGATAGAATCCAGTGGATTAATGCTCTTTGGGCAGGTGGGAATACCCACCGTCCTTTGTAACACTGAGGGTCTGTTGCATCGTGCCTCAGTGCTCTGGTGCAGGGTCTGGGAGCTCCTTTGGGGGGGCCTTTGGGCCATGACACCTCCTCTGCTGTGGATAAGCTTTTCCCTGGGTGAAGGGCCCCTCAGCTGGGCTCCTCTGCACAGCGCAGGATGGGCGGTCACTGCCTCTGACCAGAGGTTTTCCAACACACCCCCAAAGCCACTCTTCCCCTCCCTTTGGTGGGAGGGTCTGTGGAGCCTGGCAGCTGATAGCCCTGGGGCTGTGGTCTCCTCCCCGAAGGTATTAGGCTTGTGCTTTGTGAATGTCCCCAGTCCTGAGTTGTTACTTTATCTTATCTTCATCAGCGATCAGTGTGAGGCCTCTCAGAGCCCATTCAGGTGTGATGATCTTCTCTGCAGCCTTTGTAATACAGTTTTAAAAGTCCTTCATGAAAATGTTTGTCATAAACTAGAATATTTCAGCCTCTAACTGTAATGTCAGTAAAGACAAGTTTGTTCTGTCAGTGAGAATCTGGGCCCTTCATTTTTATTGCAACATTATTCTAGTGAGGCTTTTTTGGTGAATAGTTTTGTCTAAATGAATGTTTGGGTTTACAACTGGGTAGTTACTGTAGAATAACCTGTACTGCATTTTTATTCTTTGTTTGGTCCAGGTGTTGCACTGCAGTTTGGAAATTGCATTGAGTTCTCTTACCTGCTGTCTTTGTAGGAGCAACCTTGAGCAATACCATCATTTTCAGATACCTTTTCAAACCATGAGTAACAGCATTACTATAAAGCACAGTAAGGTATTAGCTGAATCAATCTTTGTGGTTAGAAAGAACTGTTGACAATTGCATACTGACTTGTTAAGAAGAAACGGCACTTCAGGTTCTAAAACTCCCAAGTATTTTTTTTTTTTAATTAGAAAGCACTTCTAAAGACTACTGAATGCAAAGCAAGTACTGGTAAGAGTCTTTCCACAAGAGAAAATTTATCCATGATTCAAGTTTTCATAGAGAAAGGAAACTAGTCAGGTTGTCTGGTAATAAACACTTCATGAGAGGATCTCTCCACTCACTGCTGCCAATACTTTAAAGTTTTGCTTCTCCTTGTGGCTTGATTGTTTCCCAACCCTGGTTCTTTTGTTTGGTTGTAGTGCAGCACTGGACTGGATGCTAACCAGCTCTCTCCAAAGAAATGCAGAGGGATGAACAAGAATTATATTGAAGACATAGCCAACGAGGCTATTAATTTGCTGTGGAATATATGGTAAGTGCTGTGTAAACACTGGCATTTTAGCTAAATTAAATTGTTCCTGAAAAGGACGAGGTAATTGAGGCAGAAAAGAAATGACTGTCCTGGCATGGGAAGATGCATTCATTTGCTGATTCTGATTGTGTTGCTCCTCTGAGTACCTTGCTTTAATAATGGTGAGCCCACATCTCATCTGAAATAAAAATTTCTCTTCTAGTATAGATTACTGTTCTTAAGTGAATGATTCTAAAAGTGCATAAATTTGGTCATTAGTTTTAGAAGAGTAGCAAATTCTTTTTCTACTGATTCTTCATCCTGAGTTCTGATCCTGTTTTCTGAACATGTTCTGTCGTAGTCTGGGTTGTTTGGGTTGTGGCTTCTTGCATGTATTTCCTGTAGATCCGTATCATGATACAAGAAATGGAGAAAATTAAATTCTGATCAGTGGATCACTGCTCTAGGAATATGAGGAGATTTTATACTACTTCCTCCCTCTGCAGGTCATCCTAAAAATTAATATTAACTGTTTGGGTAACTATTCCTTAGTTACTGAGACACTAATAGAAATCTACTTATTATGTGAGAAAATAATATAAATTGTTCTAGTCATAGTTTATATTGGAAACACCAGATGAAGGAAGAGAAATAGCAACACTATTAATACAGAAGTGACTATAAACATTGAAGTGGTAGAAATCTGGTCCAAAAGTTCTCCTTGGACTTGTGTTGTTTCTTCTAATTTTTTCTCACATTATGCACTTTGCATACAGGATTTTGTTTAGTGCTGTACAGTACCTCAGTGGAACTGCCTTTATGCCTGTCTGTGTGATATGGCTGCTGGTCTGAGACCTTATTTCTAAACTGGGATATTTATTTTTTAATGATTGGAATCTAGAACAGTAGATAAACTGCTTGTTCAGCATCTTGCACAGAATGCACAACCCTTTGTAACTCTGACTCAACAGTGTTGTGTGTTCATTTTTTTTTGTCTTTTTAGTCAGTGCTTGAAAACAGGAAGTATGATCATTAAGTGTGATGTAAATCACTTCTGTATTTTGAATTTTGTGGTAATGAATGTAAACTGCTCATTTCATTGCTAAATTTGATACTGATAAAAGTGGGGCTGGTATTGATTCTGAGACATAATATTTTCAAAAGTAAATTTTTGAAGACCCCTGTAGCTAGTTAGCTCCTGTGCTTTTTTAGTTAGAATCAGTCTTGTATCAATATATCAGTTTAAAAGAAAGAGTAGCTGTGAGAACTTGAAGAAACACAAATCCCACTGTTAGAAAATGAAAGTAAATGCATTTCTGAATGGTAAGAGCAGTCATTTTGTGGAGTGAGTGAGTACTGATGTGAGAGGCAGCAGCCCGCTCTGCTGGGTTTGGGGGTGAAGTCTCCTGTGGCTGCAGGAAGCCCTGGGCTGGCTGGCAGCCCACAGCTCTGAGCTGCCTTTCACACTCCAGCAGGAGGCTGGAGTTAGGCTCCCAGATAAACTCCTGAACACTGTGAGGAGCAGCTGGCACAAGCCAGCTTTCCTCAAAAAGTGTCCGGGATTTTGCAGCTTCTCTCTCAGCATCTTGTATAGAGTTGATCATAACCTCAAAAGTGAAAGATAGCTCTTTGACTAATGCATAATTCTTAGGTATTTTTTAAAAATGTGAGTAATAACAAGTATGGGGTGCTTAAAATATTGCTACAGTATTATTTTTTCCTGGAAAAATGTTTGACTGATCTTTCCCATACATTAGTGAATGCAACAGTACTGCCCTATACATATTCAATAAAGAAGGATGTCTGGAGGCTGTGTTACATTACATGAAGAAATTTGCCACAAATGTGGATCTGGCTATTTCAGTAGGTAAGTGGTAAAAAGAAAAGGGTTTAAAGATACTTTTTTTTTTTTTTTTTTTTTTTTTTTTTTTTTTTTTTTTTTTTTTAAACTATATGGGTGTAACACTGATATAACATTCATTGCATAATGGACCCACTTTAGCATTGCTTAACTTTGCACTAAGACTTTAAATTCCTTTTTGAACAGCACATAATAAAGAAGTTGACATCTGTTGTATTTGTTTGCAGTCCAAAAGAGAATGGCTTATTGGTAGTTATATGGGAAGAAAAATTTTGTGAGAAGAGGGCTTTAGAGGGAGGCTGTGTTTAACATTTTGTTTTCATGGTTTGGTAATGGAGGGTTTAATTTGCTGAGCAGAGGACATAGTCCTTCTAAAAAACCCCAAACAATTCCAATCACTTTCAATGTGGGTTTATCAGTAGCATTGTTGTTGTTAGTTTTATAATGATCATATAGGTATGTGTGCTCCCAACATTTTTTTATGCTGTCCGCTGTCAGTATACAATGGAGGAATTTAATTCTGAGTAGCTGAAATCAATACAACCAATTCCATGGTGCTGTGGTATTGTCCTCACCTGTTTTATGTACAGGTTTGCCACAGAATGTCTTTTGATGTAAAACACAGCTTGTGAAGGACAGTGTCAGACCATTGCAACATGATGCTGCATGAAATTCTTTTCCTGTGTCAGCATTTCATTACTCCAGCTTTCAGGAAGAAAATGCTTTCTCATTAGCAGAGAGGAAGCTACTTGTGGGTTTGTTAATTATGTTTGTTCTTGTTGTTTGCTGCAGCAAACTGCTTACAGGCAGTGACAGAAGATAATCCAGATCTGCTTTCTTCATTTAATGCTTCTGCACAACAAATACTGGAAACAGTGATGTTGTGTCCAGAGAGCACGATGAAGCACATCCTCCTGAGAACACTGATAGCAGGTACAGTGCTCGGGGGGTTAAGTGCTTTGAGATGGGGACCATGGCAGGTACAGGAGGCTGGGAAGGACAGAAGGCTTAGTCTTCTCTGCTATGGTCTGGGCAGCTGGTTGTCAAGGCCTGTACAGATGATTTGTGAGGCTATATCTGCCTTTTGGAACTGCAAGTAGATATTTGCAACTAGTTTTAAAACTGGCTTAAATGCTTGATTCTGAATTCAGCCCCTGCTCAGTGTGATAGCCCACTTTACCTGCTCATTTGGTTTTCAACAATCAAATGAGTCAATAATAAGTGGTACAGGAGTTTTTGATCTTGATAGGTGTAGATTTTTTTACCTCAGATTCTCTGCCTTGAATTCTTCCTGTTACCTCAAATGCTTAACCATGATGATTTTTGATACTGTAGTGTAATAAATTAATTTTGAGAATCCTTAGAAAATGATTCTCTCATGTGGATTTGTTATCTCAGGTGTAGAGTGGCACCAAGGTCACTCCACATAAATATTCTGTAAATATTTACATGTTGAGATTTACTTGAGCTTAAGATGTGGGCCTAACAATTCTTACAGATGAGTAAATGAAATGTTATACAAAAAAACCCTCAAATCTTTAGAGAAAAGACTTGAACATTTATTGTGAATATAAGCACTGAGTATTTTAAGTAGTGGAGGCTATGTCCATACAAAATGGCTATTACAGAGCTGGAAATTGAGCACTTTAATAATTTATATAATTTGGTTATCTCATATTTAGGCACTATCTGGAATATAAAGGATACCATTCCAGCAGGCAGCCTGGGAAGCACAGTTAATGCAATCCTGAAGATATTTTCAGAATCATTGGCAATAGATGCTGGTGAAACAATTATTCATATGAATGAAGCTGAAAAAAACAGGTTAAAACTTGCTGTGGAATCAGAAACTGAGGAAAACTTGAGTGATATTACAGAGAACTGTGTTTTGAATGAAGATGATAACATGGAAGAAATACCAAATGGAAAACTCAGAAGAGAAAATGATGTTTCAGATTTACTTCCAGTAAGTATGGCTGAGTGGCTTTTGGACAGCTTTAGTGCAAGTGCCACTCCTTGGAAATAAAATTTTCTCTGGAACATCCAACCAAAAGATGGTATAAAAGGCTGCTAGTTTTGTGTTTTGGGTTTTTTTTCAAGTTTATGTGTAGACTGAGAAGAGGAAATGGCTGGACTGTATTTTTAACTGACAGCTTGGATACTTTAAATGGCACTTAAATGTTGTTTTCCAAAATCAAATTTGGTTCATGTTTTTAATTTTTTAGTCTGATAAGTGGGAACTGAAAGAAGTGACAGCTTTACTGACGGCTCAGCAGACTGCTCTGGAAATCATTGTTAATATGTGCTGCAGTGAAGGTTTGTAGGAGTCTGATTCATTGCAAGTGTTGTGGTGTGTTTTGTTTCTGATGAGGTCATGTGTAATTTGCTGTTTGGTCATCTGGGATTTTAAGGGCAAATGCCCATGGGTATGTTGTCCCTGATATCCTCATCTGGGGGCCAAGTAGGTTGTCTGTTACTAATTTAAGTGTTTTTTCTTTATTTAAGTGACTTAAATTGCTTTTTCTTTTGTGTGTGTGTGTGAGATACTGCATGTGCCAACATTTAAGAACAAACAAAAAAGTACTCACACCACAGAAACATTTCCTAGAGTGCCGTAGCAAAATCTTTGTTCAGTTAGAGTGCGGTCTGACTGTTCTTTTGATGCAAGATGCGTGTGAACCTGATTGCAGGATGGGAGCATCAATTTTTTTTAAAAAGCAGATAAATCTTGTAGCTTTGATTTAGTTTTGATACTACAAGTGTTGCAAAATTAGGAGTAGGGACAGCGTTTGCATGCAGCTCTGGCAACAATGTAGATCTAGGCTTCCAGAGTTCTGTCTTTATGAGCCTTGAGGAGGAGGAGAAAGAGAAGCTGTTATTTGGAGAGGAGTAGGACATAATTATTCTGTATCTTTTATGAACCCTGAAACTCGGTTCTGATAGTTTTTCTTCTAATCTTCAGGAAAACAAAAGAGAGATTATCTGATTCTATTTGAAAAAGCCAACAAACAAAACAAATCCCCTAAACCCTCCAAAACGTGAAAACTTTGATTGCTATTGTAGTTTTAGTCTGATTACTCCTGATGCAGGAGTAATTGTGTAGGAAGTAACTGAGTAAAACTTTCAGGTTCTAATAAAATCCACAGTAATACCCAGTTATTCCCAATGGTGATTTTTTTTTCTCTTACAGCACAAGGAAATTCTGCACCTAGTGTATGAAGCTCCTTTCATAACTGCATTTCTCATCTAATGAGCTGTAATTCATAAGCTTTCCCCTTTAATTGGAAAATCTCTTGTGGATAAGCTGCATATTCTGCCATTCACTCAGTGTAATGTAAGATTGATTGTGTTGTATTTCGCTACAGTACTTTACCCATTCATGGGCAGACAGAAACAGTCTCTAGAAATTAAGAGAAATCCAGAGGCAGCTGTTCATTTAATTTTCAAATTATTTGAGGACTAAAATAGCTTTAGCCATTATGCTGAGTTCATAGAAACACTCAGCTTGCAGCAGAACTGAGAGAAATAACCAGGCTGGCAAAAGATGTGTTGTACTGAATACTGGCCAGTGTTTGGAAGAAGCAGTGGGCACCTGGGCAAGAAGCCAAGAGACTCCAGCACTGCTGTCCAGTCTGTAGTTCTTGGGTTACCAGTGCTAGGTAAGATGGGATTGCTGCTGGAAATGCCTCTGTGTTTCCCAGAACATTACAAGAAACCTGATCATAGCTATGGGCCAGTGTTGTAGATCCCAGCTCCTGCTCTGCCCTGGTCACTCACTGTCAGCATAGGACAACTGCTGTCTCTGCTATTGCTGGATTACATTGTCAGCTCATATGGTTATCAATTAGTTTTGAGGGGCTATTTTTTGCTTTCTTTGTTTTCTAAAGATGCAAAAGGAATTTTTTTAGAAGAGGCAAGAGACTGAAAGGGAGGTGTCTGGTTTGTTTTTGTGTTTCTTGCTGTCATGGCTTGGTAAAGCAGGAAAGACAACCATTTTCTCATGCAAAGGCTATTAACACCAGCACATGATGGCTGTGGAATTAATTGGATATTACCATAAGTAACAGAAGGTGCCTGTGTGGTCAAGTTGCCACAGCTTTATGATTTACTTTGCATCAGATAAACCAAAGCCATCACCTTCAAATAAATTCTTAAACTTGCACAGTGCAAGTGAAATGCATTTATTTGGATCTTTCTTGCTGTATTTTTATTGGATTTACCTTTTGCCACAGCATGGCTGTTCCTGTGGTTACTACAGGACCTACATGTCATGGGAATCTGTGTTGTCAGATAAAATTACTGGGGGGTGAATAAGAGATTTTTTTTTGTCACAATAGTTAAATATCCTGACCTATGTACTCAGTTTTCATCTGTTAGAAAGGAGAATCATTCCAGCTTGTAGACTTAGGACTTGGGTAAACACTAGTTAAAATGTAACCAGATTTAAAGAAACTTCAGATAAATGAGTGTGAACTCTGTGGATGTCATATGGGTCTAAATATAAATAAGGATGATTTTAGTTTGAGCTTTTCAGCCCAAGTCCCCCTTTAGCTGTGGACAGATTATTCACTTTACAGTAGCCTGTTGGTAATAGGACTTCAGCTCCTCCCACCATATCTGCTCTTACAGATCTGCCAATACAATAAGTCATGTAAGTATGGCCTAGTTCAGGTTTAAGATTATAAACCTAGTTTATATGAAATAAATTGCCTGAAATGATTATCAGAAATTATTTGACTTTTTTTGCTGGCATAATTTCTTTTTAACTGACTTTGCTGTGGAGACAGGAACATCTTCATCCAGCCCAGTTACTGCCCAGGCAGAGGATATCTATCTGTGACTTCAGTATTGACAGAAAAAACCAATTGCCTTAAACTGACTGCAGTTAGTAGACAAGTTAAGTTAAACTGGTGTATTTCCGTGCTTGAATCAACCTCAAAAAGTGAAATGGTACATTCCAAGTTAAAATCTTAGTAAATCTTTGTGAAGTGTTTCTTCTATGCCTTTTTTTGGTATTTTTAAACAACACATTTTTAATATCAGAGGTTAACATGCCCACATATGAAGAACCTCTCTCGTAAGAATATTTGTGCCTCAGTGAGTACAAATATTTTTTTAATAAAATGTTTAGAACTGTGGCTTAATGGCATTTGGTTTGTGAGGCTTTTGTTAGAGCCAAGGAGCTTAAAGATTTCTAACCTGAAGAGTGGAGGAGCCAAGTTCAGTTGGGAAGTAGGATACCTGTTGCATGAGGACTGTTACATTTACAAGTCTGTCTTGTGTTCTCAGATCCCTCCGATGATGAGTGGGAAGAACTCTCCAGCAGTGATGAGAGTGACTTGTTCATGGAGAACTCGTACAACGAAGGGAATGGGCTGCTGCTGTCACCCCTGTGCCTCTCTGATGAGGTTAACTCAGCATTTCTGAACAACCTCATTCCAAAGAAGGTATTGCTTTCTATTTTATTTCCTACACAGTACAGTCTTTCCCTTGTTCCTGCTTTGTATCCCAGGTTAGGCAAATAAATTATCCCAATCCACATGGAGGAAACGAGTTTTTAAAAGTGAGTTTAGCCTCACTTTTTTGGCCTAGAGGTGGTGCATCAATGCATGACCTAAATAATTTCCTCATGTAAGCGAGAATAGAAGGGTTATGTGTTTCAGAAATCTGGTAGAAGTTTTAAAATTTTTTCCCCCAAAACAAAGGTTGTTATTCCTTGATTTGGACATGAAAAAGATTACCCGCTAAAAGAAAGGAAACTTGGCTGAAGCGTGACAGCCAGATTTCTGTATTAGCTAAATGAGGTGGAAGTAACATTTATGAATGGCAACAGTCAGCACTGAAAAAGTGCAAGTTCCTCTCCCCCTGTTTTATACAAAGTGTCTGAAATACAGTATTTGGCACTGACAGAAAATTAGATGTTTTTGTTTCAGAGTTGTTTTGCTCATTTTTTAGTTGGGGTTATAAAGGTGAAGTTTGTTATTTGAATCAGTTACTGTGCTATTTCAGCAGCATGGTGGAATTATGACCTAAGACATCAAGGTGCAAGATGAAAACACTGAAGGCTTTTTGTACTTAAATAGCCAGAGTTTCATGTCAAGGCCTTCCAGACTTGCAGCTATCTGAAAATCCTGTACTGGAATCTATAAGAGGAAAGAGCTAAATAAGAAAGAGCTAAATAAGAAAGAACAGAAAATCACCTGTGTTCGAACAGTTGAACATTTAAAATACACTATGCTGAACCCTGTGTATAATTGCACTGTTTAAGTGATAGAGGGAAGTTCTGGCATTTTTAGCAGGTGAGATATTTGCTATCTGGAAAGCTTTGAAATATGTAGTTTGAAGTATCTTCTTGACATAAAGCTAAAATTTTAGTCTTCCTTCTGAACACACTATAACACAAAAAAAGAAAAAAAGAAAAGAAAAAAAAAAAGAAAAAAAGGCTTTATTGCTAAACCTTTCTTTTTCCCCTCCTCAGATTCTTGAAAAAACTGCTTTTCCGAACAGTGTTGCTCTAGACATCTGTATGCACAATCCGTCTTGGAAACCATTAATTAAAAAGTAGGCATTTCATTGTCTCTCTTACTATTTTTCATGTATATTCAGTTGTTTTACAACTCTTAAAAGGATTGTCCATCTTTAGACTGCTCTTAAGGAAACTGGCAAATCTGATATATGATTTTGAATAAAGAGATACAAATATTTTTGTGAACTGCACACCAGATCACAGCCTTATAAAACTCAAGATTCTTCTTTCTATTTTGACATGTATTTTCAAAAATACCTGCTCAGTGTGGTTTTTGTTTGTTTCAGACTGAATGCAGTGCAGTGTAGAGCTTTAACATGCCTTCAGAGCATTTTGTTGGTGTCAGATGTGGATTGTCTTGGGGGAGCTTCAGCACTTCAGTCCCTTGCACAGCATCTCTCACAGCTGATCTTTTCTAAAACAGGTAAGATGTTTATAGTAAAGGGGACTTGCTGACCCCATTTGCTGATCATTGAGATATAAGGTAGCCATGGCTGTTATGTTCTAATGCTGTTTATTACTAATTTGATTCCTTCAGAATAAAGATACTGAATGTTGGCAATGTACTGAGATAACAGTGTATCTGTTAAGATGTGTTTATCCAAACTGCACCTTGAACAAGTCTGCTTGTAATGCAAGAATCTGCTTCACGTTTGTGTCTACGCAGGAAGTCTCTTAGTGGATAAACACTGCCTTGCTGGGAGACCAGAATGTTTGCTTGATCATATTTGTGGGAATAGCAGATTTTCATCAGTCAGACAAGCCATGAAGAGAATGGGACATTTTCTTTTTAAATGTCCTAACTAGCCTAAGGGGATGTGAAAACAAAAGATGTCTAGCACAGTCTCTCACATCATTTTTTTCTAGTAATCTTACAAATCATGGCAAAGGCAATTGTTGCAAAAATCTCAAGAATGTCCATGCTTGCTACAGTAAGAAAGAGAGCAGCCACCTTGTCCCTAGGACATGCTCTATGTTGTGATGGCTTAGCTTTTTTGGAAGCATATTTCTAGTGAGAAAGTGTGCAAAGTTTTTATGACTAAGTATTAAAGCTGCTCAGCTTCCTGTTTTGGTTGTGGTTCAATTTCAACAGAGAAGGTAATAAATTTAATTCTTCTAAAAATGCTATTTTAGACTATATTAGATATACATACATACATATATATGTGTATAAGAGATCGATTAGATCTGTATTTAGACAATGGAATAGGCTGCTCAGGGAGTCTGTGGAGTCACTGTCCCTGGAGGTGTTTAAGGAAAGACTGGACATGGCACTCAGTGCCATGGTCTGGTTGACACAGTGGTGATCTGTCACAGGTTGGACTGATCTCAGAAGTCTTTCCCATCCTCATGGATTCTGTGCTACATCCTGGTAAACACCAGAATGTATCCACTGTGGTTCCTCCAGGGTGCATTATTTCATAGAGGTTTCCCCATACATCTGCTAGTACAGTGTTCTTGGATCATCTATACAGCAGTTAGCATTTACAGCTACCTTCTGTGAACCTATACATGAGAGCAGCAGCATTTCCATAATCCTGTTGGATCATTTATGCCATGATCTCTCTGTTACTGATGTGAGAGAAGCTGAAGCAAGATTGGAAAAAAACAGTAACAAAACCCCACCTGGTTCCATACTGAGGATATGGGTCCCTGACAGACTGTTTCATTCAGGTTGTTCTGATAATCTTTGTTTTAAGGTCAGTGGTGATGGGCTTTCAAAAAAGAAGAGATATTCTTAGAGCCTGGAAGAGCTGCCAACTCAAAACTGTCAGAAAACGTTTTCCCTAAGACAGTTCTGTTGAAGTCTGGCATATGTGTGGCTTTGTCATTTCTTGTCTCTTAAGAAACTCAAGAAGCTGTTTCCTTCCCTTCCTTCAAGTGTCTCCATTTGTAGCCACAGATGCAGCTCATGTAGGGCTCTGTTGTGGTGTATGAAATGACGCTGCATTAGTGCTTGAAGATGCATCTGCCTGCAGAACACACTTCTTTCTCAATGTCTTTAAAGGCATGTGATCAGTCTATAGGAACGTTATTACCAAGAGTGCAGTGTGTGGAAAACTAAAATGCAGAAATGAAAATACCTATGAAAACATATGCAAGGAAGTTGAAGAGAGAACTTCCAAGATTTTGAGTCTACATGCTATGTTTTGCAATTGTCAGAAAGTTCTCAGATGAGAGAAGTTGCTGAGGACATCTAAAGATGCTACAATTAATTTAATTGCACAGGCCTGTTTTTTAATGATTAAATGCTATGTAATGAAAACTGCCAGATAGAGTTGATAACATACCAGCATGTGGTTAGAAGGAATTCTGTGGTTTACAGGGTGAAAAAGAGGCATAAAGATCTGATTGTTTACATAAGAGGGGAAGAGATGTCCATAAATCAAGAAGTTCTACATCTGGAGTGGTCCAGAAAATAAACATATTAGAGGGAAATAAAAAGCCTCAAGAAATGCAGAACATAGATTGGAGGTGATGGCTGCTACTGATGAGTTTGTAGTTAAACAAGAATAATGCAGTGTTTGAGTCATACATTCCTGAAATGTTATTAAACCACCGGAAAACATGCTCTTTATATGAATTGGAAAGAGTCCAGTGTTCTGGGTGTCTGAAAAGCTTGCTTAAGGAGGCAGAAGAAAGGAGGTAAAGTATGCAGTCAGCTTCTGTAGTTTTCTCAGTTCCTGTGTTACGGCCTCCATGTGATACCAGTTCTCAGCTGCTGTTCTGGTGACAGTGGCTGGCACTGCCCATTGGGTCACACAAGTGTCTCAACCAGGGATGTGCCTGAAAATGAGATCCAGCTGTGTTCCAACCTCCAGATGCAGTTAATGCTGAATTCAAACAAATCACTATGATTACAACCTACAGAGACCAGTCTCTGAAAATCTAGCTTTTCCTGTTGTGGTAGTACCTGGAGGAACAATTAAGGGATTAAGGAATTTGTATTTCTTTGCTTTCCGTGTCCCTCATCTTACTGTAACTTCTGGCTCTGGGTTCTATTCTTTGACAGAACTCCCTACAGACACAGAATTCCTGGAAGCTGTAACCAGTGCTTTGAGGGCTCTCCTACAAACAATGGCATCAAAGAACATCTCCCAGGTAAAGGCTTTCAAACTCAAATGCTCTGGTAGATTCAAATTCCTGTGAGATTGGGCTGGAAAGTTTTTGGAACAAAGCAATATAAATTTAGTTCAAAATTTCAGCAGCTGTGAACACTTGAAGAACATATTTAATAGCATCAACTATGTTTTTCATGGACCTTACAGGAATATTTTTTTATATATCTCCTCTTCAACAGGTAAACAGATGAAAGGTATTTCAAAACCAGAATAGCAATAAGCCAGAGGTATCTTTAGGAGATAGCTATTATGACAAATATTTAGAAAATTAGCACCTAGAAATGTGGATTCTTTATTTCTTCATGTCACCTTGTTAAAGCTGGTGGTCCTTCTTGAATCTTGGTTGGATATGAATTAGTGAGCTGAATACAGGAATGAAGCATAATGCTTTGTTAGAGAAGACACAATACTAGACAGTCTGCTAGTCCTTTCTGGCCTTAAACTGAAAACTGAGCTTCTATACTGTGAGCTGTAATGAATTGGAAGCAGCTATTGAGCTAGGTAAATTTGGGAAAATCTCAGAACTTTTCCTTCAACTTCATGTCAGCTTTGCTTATGTTCTGAAAGAAACACCTTAAGTTGAAAAGGAGAGTTTACCTGCTTTCTTAGTAATTGCATTTTCAGAATTCATATAGTTTTTAGAATCTGATTCTCTGTTAAGAATTTGCCTGTGGTCTGTAAAAGCATGATGTCTAAATGTCATATTTGAAAATTTCCATGAAAATGTAACTGTGTCTGTCTTCCTTCTTTCCCTCCTTTCCCCTTGCTGACCAGTGTATGACTCCTGAGCAGCTACTGGGTTTGTGTGAGGCTGGTATTCAAAGCAGCAATGCCAGTGTTAGAGTGAACATGGTGAGCATCCTTGGAATTTCTGGCAGTGTCCTGGCAAAAGGAGAAGATACAGCTGAAACACTGAAGGTGAAAAAGCAAACTTAGCATTGCAAGCTTAAAAGAATTTTGATACTTCTTTCAATTTTCATTCTCATTGCTGGAAAAATCAATTCTTCTTTCTCATTTCAGATGATTGGAAAATTTCTTCTTGAGGTTGCTATGAAGGAGTCTTCGCTCGTGGTAGCAGGGGAAGCCTTGGATGCACTTTTTGATGTATTTGCAGATGGTAAAGAAGCAGAAAAGGCGGCGTTACAGATCAAGTTGCTTCCAACCCTGAAGGAATTTCAGCCAGTGTTCAGAATGAGGGTAGGCATCAAGGGCAGCCAGCTCAGGGCCTCAGCACACAATGTGGGTTAAAGGTTGAGTTTGGGGCCCTGAGAAGAGATAATTAATTTATAAGGTGACAGAAAAAAAAGATGTTTGATTTTCTGATATTCTACTTTAGAGGAAAGCTTAAAGTTCATGGAAGTGTCAAGGTAACAGTGCAGCACCTGCATTGCAACATCTGCATTACACCATCAGTATTACTGATGTCCAAATCACTGTATTGTTCTGAAACAGTTGCTAAAAAAAAATCCTGCAGATGTCTCTGGAGGTGGGAGAGAAGACCTTTCTGAAGTTATATTGGCATCTTTGGTTTTTAAATTGTAGTTGCAGTTGGATGTTTTTGTTCTGTTCTTGGTTAGTTAAAACAGGTCATGTATCCTGTGCTTTCAAGAATAACAAGGCTGGCATTCTAAACTGTAATTTTATGTACAGACTTAATCCTAGATCTGAATAGAGAATGACCTTCCACACGTTTCTTTGGTCAGATGCAGTCTGAGGAATGACTTTCATAGTCTAAAAGCTAAGCACTGTACACACAAAGTATATATCTGATAGTGCTTCAGTATTTAGGTTAAATATGCAAGGTTTTCCATATAAAAAAACACAGAAAAGAAATGTATGTCTCAGATTTTTGACTGAAATAATGTGGCATTAGTCTAGTTTTGGGCAGCAATGTATTATAGTAAATTGACTTGCAGAAGTAATTCCTAAGCTCTGCATGTGCACACACCCTGGAGTTCTCACAAGCCATGGGTGGTAGATCTCAATAGAAGACCTGTGTACAGAATTACAGTAAACTTGAGGTGATCTAACAGGAGAAACTTCTCCATTAGTAAACCATGTATTTTTTGGTTTTGCAGATGCGAAAAGAAGGCAAAGGAAAATATAGTACAGATCAGCTGTGTGTTCTTGACAATGTGAAGATGAATTTGAGAAGATTCATTGCATATCAGGAGACACTAGGGAAAACCCCAACTTGAAACATCGAGGAACTTTTAAGGTTTTCCTTATTGAGTAATGTTTTCAAAAAATATAACTGTTTTGAACTTCCAAACTTTACTGAGCAGAGCAGTTTTGCTTTGATCTTAATGCTACATTTTATAGCATTCAGTATTTTTATATTTTTGGGTTGATGCAATATGAAAGACATAAAAAACCACACAGCATACCCTGAGATTGTTGGAGTGATAAGAAGGTGCTCTTTGAGGTCTGTACATTGCACCACTGTCATTGCCTAGATATCTTCATGTACCCTGGCAGAAAACTACACTTGCATGAAAAAGTAATTTTGAAAATATTAATGGTCATGTGACAGGTATAAAAAAAAAAGAAGTAAAAGCTCAAGATATATTTCTGGGAATTGAACAGTGGGAGAATGTTCATATTTGCTATTTGTTCTTATCTGTTCCTAAAATTGCACAGGCACTTATGGCAGACTTCCAAAAGAAGTGTGTGACAAATGTGTAGATTCCTGTCAGCACTTGGATCTGTTATTTCATGAAGTTCATGAGGACGAAATTGTTTCAGATTAATTTGTGATAAATTCAGTATGATAGCTTTTTGCTGTGAAAATCAGTGTAAGCAGATCCTACACTTAGATGCAGCTCCCTGTCTTTATTTTGATTGGTATTTTTGAAAATTAAGTCTCCTATTTTACAATCTTCCTTGTAATTCTACATCAGGATGAATTTGAAATCAGGGAAGTAATAAACCTAACAGAAAATATTTTTTATACTGAGGTATTATCTGAAGTAAATTTATATTTGCTTAAAATCCCTTTTGCAGATATTTGTGATGGAGATTTTTAAGCTGTAAAATACAGAAAATATTTTTTAAAAATATCATTGGTTCATGGAAATTGTGTGTGAACTTCCATGTATGAAAAGCTTTGGTTTTGTTTCTGTGAATGAGATCCTCTCGTATACATTTTTCAAGGAAAAAACCCATTACCAAATACAAAAGCATTTTGTTTTGCTGGTTTTTGAAATGAGAGGTTTATCTCCTCTCTCTCAACGTGCTGCATTAGCTCAGGCATCCAGTTTTTGGCAAAGTTTTTCCCATGATAAAAGCATGGAACTTAAAAAGACCAAATTTGCTCGGTTTGTTAGATTTTAGTCTCTATGATTGGAAAGTAGACTTGAGAACTGTCTGGTAACTTGCAAATGACTGGCTTTCTGAAATCCCAACGTGGTATTTGTCAAATGCAAGAGAAAGCAAAAGATGAGTTTAAGCAGCTGTAGTGCCTGGAAGTGCTGTTATTGCTGGTACTTCACAGGAGTCAGATGAAATGTGTGATGTGATGCCTGCTGGTCAAAGGAGTGAGAGGGTGGATTGGGAGGGCTCAGGGGCCATTGAGGCTGGACTAGAGAAAACCAGGAGAAGTCATGAGCATGGAGCACTTGAAAGGTTATCCAGGGATTTGGGAGGGCAGGCAGTGAAGAGGCCTGGAGTATAACAGCTGAGGAAAGGTGGATTATGGCATAATACCCTACAGTGTGTGGATTTTAATCCTGGTGTTAGTTATACTTGCTGTACACTGAGGATAGTATACAATTAGCCTGATGAAAGGTATTAGTGTTTGTTTGGAGCACTTAAAGGACTTCCACGTGAAAAGTTCTGCTCTCATTTTCTGGGTGCTGCATTGAATTGCAGGATGTTCTAGATTGGAAAGGATCTCTGGAGATCTCTTAGTCTAGCCCCCTGATCAAAGCAGGGCTGACTTGGGAGACAGGTTATGCTAGGCCTTGAACATCTCCCAGAATGGAAATTCTGCAACTCTGGACAGCCTTTTCCAGGGCTTGACTGCCCTCACTGGAAATGTGTTTTTTTCCCTTTTCCCCCTTGTGCCTTATAGGACCTCCCCCTGCTGCAAAATGTGCCTCTTGTCCTTTGACTGTACATCACCAAGAAGAGTCTGGCTCCATCTCCTAACCCCCACTTGGCAGCTGAAAACAGCAATTGTATTTCCTTCTTCTCCAGGCCAAAGAAACCCAGCTCCCTCAGCTGTTCCTTGTACTCCCTCTCACCCTCCAGCCATCTTGGTGGCCTTCTGCTTGACCGGTGTCTTGTACAGAGGGCCCAAAACTGGGCACACTACTCCAGAGGTCAGGTACAAGGTGCTGAATAAAGGGAAGTGATTGGTTTTCTTGTTGTGCTGGCCACGCTGCTGCCAATGCAGCCTGTTATTTGTTAGCTGTTGTCACTGCAAGGGTGCACTGCTGACTTCAACTTCCTGCCCACCAGGACCCTTTGGTCCTTCTCTCCAAAGCTGCCCTTTGGTCATTCACTCAAGAGCACTGTCCTAAATGTAGGAATTTGCATTTTACAGGTGTAGCAGCCAGAATCTGTTTCCTGGGGACCCTTAGAAAACCAAAGTATGTTATGTTTTGTTTCAGGTTTTTCTTTCAGGTTGATAATGACAAGAAACATTTTATCTACAGATACAAATCTGAAAGTTGCAGATAAATATACTGAAGATAGGGCATCCACTAGAAAACATGGTTTTCTTAATGTAAACAGTTAGAACATGTTTGGTTTTTTTCCTTCAAGTGAAAAAACAGACTGACATTTAGATCTTAAACTATTCTGGCAATAGGAATGCACAGATTATTTATTTGCTATGCACTGATCAGCTGAATGTCTTGAAAAACTATTTTCATAATGAGACTGGTGCATAGTACAAACCATATTACCTTAAGAAGAATATGAATGCATCTATGGAAGACAAGGCAAGTTATGGGTGATTTAAAGGAGTGTCAGATCAGAGACTAAAACCAGATGAGATAGACAGGAACAAAAGAACTAAGCTACAAGATTGGGGCTGCAAAAGTTGTTCTGACACAGCTAAGGAAAATAAAGGCACCAGCAAAAGCGATGACAATGTGCAAATTAAATGTTTTGGGGGCTGTTTGAACACTGGTTTATTTCATAGGTCTAGGGTAAGTTTCAGACAAAACCAAGATCCTTTACAGCCTACAAAGGGAAGACGGACCTTGATACTTTGAGGGTGGCAGAAATTGGACTGATGTAGACAGTGTGTAGCATAAGTAAATAGATGCTAAATAGATGTAAGTGATCTTCATCAGTTAATCTAATCACACAGATAAGACTGGGATCAAAACAGGTATCTGAATTTGGTTGCTTATTTTGGTCCCTGTCTGCTTCAGTTAAAAACCTCAGTCCTTGGCAAGTATGGATTGCTGCTTTACTTGTGTCCCTATCTGGCACTGAGCACAACAGACTGCTCTGACTGACCTGTAATACCAAAATAGGTGCTGAATTTACCTTGGTCTGTGGTACCAAGTGAAGAGTGTGAAGAGAGCTGTGGGTCCCCTGCCCTGTTCAGAAGCAGTAGGACCACTGGCATTTTCTGCTGCCTTGGTCTCTGCAGCCTGCAAAATGTCAAATTCCCAGCTGTAGAAATAAGAGATTATCATTTGTGTGGTTTTATTCTTGCTCTCTCTGAAAAGAAACAAATGGCAAGATTTAAATGTGCATTTGTTTTGAAGTACTTTTTATACATCTTGCCTTGACCTTCAGAAGCAGAAGACTGCTGTATAGCACAGTCCAGTCAATAGTATTTTGGGGGTTATGGTGTGTCTTGAAGGTAATTTTTTGCACAGTATGGGCTTCTTTCTTTTTTTTTTTTTTTTAGGATTGTCTTCGTAGAGCAACAAGAATAACTTCAACCAGTATTACTTGGCTTGGTTTGATGTTTGTAATTTGAGAGACAAACATGAAAAAAAATGAGAGCACAGTAAAATTACAGAATGAGAACTGCACTGGAGAACAAATGAATTTAAAATTAGTTTGTAGTTTAAGTAGTATAAATGAAATTCATATCTTGTGGAATATTAACATAAAACAACCAACCACAAATGCCCATAAACTCAAGTTCTGTTTCCTTAGGTAGGGATTTTCAATAAAACATTCCTGAGGATTGGATAGAAACATCTAGCCTTACATTTACTGTTGCAAATTCCAATTCAGGCAATGGTAGTGGTAATTGAAAATAATGTAATTGTTCCTTTCTGGCACAGTGACTTGAGCAAACAATCTATATATAGTTTGTGCTGGACAAGCTGTTAAGATATACAACTTTAAGATAATTGGCAAAATCTGAGGGCTCTGAAAGACACAGCAGATGATCTTGAAGTTTTTCCACCAGGGCTGACACATGGTGAGCCTTCCTGTTTGAAGAAGCTTTTACTTGAGCAGTGAGGGTTTTTTTTGTCTAATTTTCAGATAATTTAAAACTGTTAAGTTTTGTACCTTCTGGGAAAAATGGAAGGCATTTAAGTCAATTCATTTGAATTTCATTTTGTTTCTGTATAATTTTTGTAAGTTTCTTGTCTCTGTGAGAGGCATTTTGTAGAACATACAGCATAATTTTGTGACCACATAAAGTGTAATTTGAGGCTTGCACACACAAGGATATAGGAAAATGCTTTTTTCTTTCAAATCTGGGTGTCAGGAACTCCTTGCATTACTGTTACATTATGGGTTTAAATCAAACTGCTTGGGAACTGGAGTAAGATCCCACTGTAATAATGTGTGTGCTGTTGGAATGATTGTGGCTGCTGTGTCTCAGCACCATGAGAGTCCTGATGCAGCCCTGGCGTTGCGAGGTGCTCACAGAAATCCCTGCACCGTGCTGAAAGATGCCTTGGGCTTTCAGTAAACCTTCCTCTGGTTTTGTGTTCCTGCTGTGATAAAAATCCCATTGAGAATTGTTTTCTTTCTCCTCTGACATGTGATTTTTTTTTTTTTTTAGCTTTTAAGGAATATTGTACTGACCTCTTCAAAGGGAAAGTGAAAAGTGCTTCCAGAACTTAATGGAAGAATGGCTGATTCAGCCAGTAAATGCATGATGTTTCTAAATAACCTTTCCTGGGAAGTTCCCTTTTTAGTAAATAAAAGAGTTAAAATTCAAAGTGGTGATTAAAAAAACCAATTTGACCATATTGAAATGTGGGGTTTGTTTGTTTTTTATGCCCCCCCCCTCCCCCCATGGCATACTTGCTGATCTAAAGCATTTGTGTTACTACACCACTGTATTGTGTCTTGGCTATACTGGAACTAGGGTTGCTACTGAAGAATTCTGTAAATTAATAAACATTAGTCCTATAACAAAACTAATTTGCATTTTTGTGCTGTGAGTGTAGACTAATTCATGGATTTTTGCCTAATTAGTTTTATTAAAAAAGAAAACAAATAATTTCTTTTTTCTGTTACTGTTACCTTCTTGTGGACAATGCAGAATCTTTTGACTTACACTTTCGTTTGTTCCATTTAAAAAAAGAGTTTAATTGACACCTTTTTATTTGAATTTTTGATGTGCAGGAAACATCATTTAGACCCTTCTTTTTACCTTTTCCTGCTACGCTTATAATTCTCAGAATAACTGAAGAATGTGGAGTTTGGAAAATAGGGTTTTATTCATAGTGGTTATTCCCCAGTTACAAGAAGGTGTTCCACTTGGCTTTCAGTAGTAGTTTTAGGTACAGGTCCTAATTTTCAAAGCAATTAAATTTGTCAACTCAACCCCCAGATTTCACCCTCTTGCTGTGGTTCATTTTCTCTTGGGCAATGCAGATCAGACACGCTGTGACACAACAGAGGTGTATGTTCTGAGGGACAGTATGTTCTGCTTTGGGATGGTGGGGAGAAGCCAGAACTTCGGTCTTTGGTTGTCACCAGGAAATGGTGCTAAGTCTTCTTTGCAAACTGTTCACTTCACGGAATGCTTGAAATTGGAATGCGACTTTTTAATTCTAAACCTTCCACCTCCAGCTTCCTAGAGAGAAATCATCTGCCATGCAATTCTGAAAGTGGGGGAAGCACAGGGCCCTTCGTGAGAATGCTGGAAACTTTGTAGCTGATATTAAAGATGTTTTAAGTCTGTAGTATGAAAACACTAAAAATAAAACCGAGTCTGACAAGAACTGGTACTACTCAGTGTTGCTGTTTGGGGTATCGTGTATGTGATATATTTTTCCATCTGCAGAAAAGGCTGCACCTAGGCTGCCCGTGCCCCTCCTTTGGTGCGGAATGAAAGGCAGGAAGACCCTGAGCTACCCCTACGCGTCCCCGCCGGAGTTTTAGGGGGGCAGCAGCAGCTGTCGCCGTGCGGACGGGGGGCGCTGGCCCGGCTCTGGCCGCACCTCTGCCCGTGCCCCAGCCGCAGCCCGGCGCGCTGGC
>VZRX01001496.1:463882-502984 GCA_013398075.1 Notiomystis cincta
TGATGTCAAAAGAAAGCGCACAGACTGGATATTTTCCCGGGGAGTGTGTTTTCTGAGACCTGACAGAGAAGGTATGCGTGCAGGCAGGCACCTGCTCTCAGAAATAAACTTCCATGCATGTATAGTGTGCAGCGGGTTTTAGTGTGGGGTTATTAATGGTTGTCATGCGTCTCTGACTATGGAATGTATATGCTGATCTAAATATTTTGTTCTTAGTGTTTTTTGTGTTAGCTTAGGTCTCATCAGTTGGCATTGCACGAGCCCGTGGAGACAGAGGACAGGCAATCACCTCTCTTCTGTTTACCTGAAAACTGGTTTGAGCCCTCCCCTTTTTTTAAACACAGTGGTAGCTTTTGGTATGGGCCATGCTCTGGATAAAGGCCATTTGGTAACTTCTGTGGAATTTTTTTTTTTTTAAAGTTCACTCTTTTCAAAACATAACCTTTGCCTTGAACCCTCCAGGATCTTGATGACGGAGGTGTATGGTAACAGTTGAAGGCCTGGCAGAGCTCATTTTAGAAATCAGTAGTGATTTACTTGCATGAGTTTTTGTGTGCTCACCTTGTACCTAAGGATCCTTCGGCCCTCCTCACACGGGAAAGCAGCGACCTCTTTGCCTTCCAAAACTGCTGTTCTGTAAGATTTGTCAAAATGACTGTTCACATTTGCTGGTCGTTGTGGAAGACAAGTTCTTACCACCTCTGACTCCCTGTTTTCTTGCCAGCTCCCATGTTACTGGACTGACAATAATTCTTAAAATGACACTGCAGAAGTATGCTATTTTAAGTGTTTTAGTCACCGTACCTTGGAACTTTCTGCAACTTTCTTCACACAACTTAAAAGTAATGTGTGTAGAACATACCAAGTATTGAATTTTTGTAAGTTAGTTTTTGGACTCTGTATTCTGCCTCGTAACTTATTTACTTGAAGGCTGAGGAACATTTGTAGAAGTGCTTTGCTCTCTCTCAGTCTTGTAAATTTTTTTCTGTGTTGATACATGGTGGAAAAGGGTAAGTTTCAACAAGAGAGTAATAGTAGTAATAATAATAATGGGGTGAAAAAAAGAGTAGGCTTCAGCATGAGATTAACAACAATAATAACAGCAACGGTGCTGAAGTATTCAAAGTGTTGCTAGAGTTGAATTTTGGTGGAATCAGTTTCAAACTCCAGGTGTTAGCCCCTTGTGGAGTTTTTTTTAACAGTGTCAAGACATACTCAGATATCTTAGTCTGCCCGTGTATTGACTGTCTAGTTTGTGGCATGTGTTTACATGATGCTGAGCTTCTGTTTCTGCTGTTTCCTGTATTCAAAGCTGAGTAAGGCAGGATGTCTCTAAAATACACCCCTACACTGCTTTTCCTAGATCATGGAAGTTTCCTTTTAACAAGTTTTAGAGGCTGTTGGCTAACAATCTTGAATGAAAAATCGTGGAAACCATTTCTAAGAGGAGCTGAAGCTTCCTAGGAAAGCCTAGACGATGCCTAGGTCCTGTGAAGGTTGCAGTGTGACCGACTGGCTGCTGGCAAGGCTGAGTGAAGCCTCCTGTGCCTGTGGTGTGACCTGAGGTGCTGCCTTCGCTCCCGACTGCAAGCTTCCCTTTAACAGCTGTCTGCATCTTGAGAGGCTGGGCAGTGAGGATGGATAGAGAGGTTTGTAACCTAGCAAATGAGCTTGTTGCTAAAGTAAATATTTTAAATTGGTTATTTCCAGTGTAAATTTCCAAAATTGTGTACAGTAGTTCTAGCTGTTACTGGGGAAAAAAAGATACCAGCATTGCTATTATATCATTCCTTGTGTGTTAACAGGTATCTTTTTCTTCCCTGATTTTTACTATGCAAATTGTGAAAAAATAGTAACAGCTCTCAGTGCTTTTCCCTATATACCATCCTGTAATTTTGTTAAGTTAATCACTTTAAACTTTCACTCTTTGGAATACAACAGAGTTGTGGAACAGCCCCACTTTCAGAAAGATGAGACCAGATTTGCTGGCAAACACAGTTGAAAGCTGACATGTGGCATTCACATTTTCAGTGCAAGGATGTCATTTGTGTGGATAGCTGTGCAAAACCAGCTCTGAATGTGCAATTCTATCGATCAGCTGTCTGGAAAGCCAGTCCGATAATTTTTAGCTAGTTGAACAGATTATGTAAACATGTAACAGTGTGTAACTAGCTGTCTAAAGATTTAGGTGAGGTAAACACGTTGAAAGAGAAATCGTGGTTAAAAGCTAAGTAGCTGTTCAGTCAAATCTTGATTTTGTTTCTACTATGTTTCTTTTTTTATTGAGAAGTATACTCTCTCAGTTAATGCTATGTACACATGTAAAGAGATAATCAAATAATTAAAAAATAACCCACAACAGTATTTGATTTAGTTTCAAGATAGATTTTTTTACAAAGTATGCACAGTGTTTCTTAACATTTACCTGTGCTGAAATACAGACATTCAACACACAGAAGTTTTTGCTCCCTTGGAGTTAATGGTGCTGTGTCTGCATTGTATTCTGGCCTATCTTTAATATTTTTCTTAGTCTAGGTTCTCAGACTTGCAGTTCTATTAATAATGCAAGTGTTTGCATGACAGATACTCTGTTGTGGCACTCTTAACTTGAAGGCTTGTGAAATATCACTGTAAATCAATTGTGTGGTGCTGCCTGCAAGTTGCTTTGCACCATCCAGAGTCAGCTTCCATGTCTTACATCCTCTGGGGACTGTCATCAAACAGTAGTTCTGAAAAGAACAGATAATGCAGAAAATGAATGAAAAGTTTCAGAGCACGAGTATGATGTTACTGTTGACTTAATACATACCTTTAAAGATTTAAATGTAGGTTTGCCTAATCAGTAGCAAAACTCAAGCACGTGGGAGGATGTGTGGGTTGGGGTTTTGGACAGGATTCTGTGTGCGTGTGTGTCCCAAGGGCAGCAGTAAATAATATTGGTAGTGTCACAATTAGAAAGGAAGAAAAAGTATTTGGGATACTGAAATGGCTATTTTACAGCTTTCACCACATTTAGAGTGAGCCTGGCTAAAAGATTACAAAAGAACTGCTGAAACAAGAAGCCTTAAGTGCAACAAAACCCAAAAATAAAGACTTACACTTAAATTTGGCCTATTTGTTGTAGATTTCTGTGATTCTTGTGCCAAAGGAAAGAGCCCAGTGCTGCACAATTCCCAGGAAGAAGATGGGGATTTGGGGACTCTGTAGGGAGCCGTTTTCCCAGTAATCTGCAGCTGAAGGCAAGAACCTAGTTAATGTGTGAGTTTAAGGAGACAAATCCGTGGTGGTACTGCTGAGGAGAAACGTGGATTAGATAGAAAACTGCATTTTGAGATACTGAATGCACATGTTTCGAAGCACTGATGGAAACTTTGCTGTGAAAGGGAGGAATCCTGTGACCCCCACAGGAGCGGGTTGCACAAAGAACATGCACACACTCCCATGCTGCTGAACTGGTTGGCACAGGCTTGAGCAGACTTCTGCTTATTTAATATCAGGGTTCCCAGCATGTTACCCAAGATTACAGAGGGTACCATGAAATAAAACCGTAACTACTTTAGGGAAGAAAATAGCTTAAAGTCATAAGTCTTTGCTACAGAAATTCCATTATGATTTTTTCATGTGAAGTTTGTCAGCTTCTCAGGTCTTTTAGTCTCATTTTTAAAAGAAGCAGAGTGCATTAAGGCAGACACAAATCTGTTGTCCCAGGTGTGAGCTGACCAGAGGACATGGAGCCACATTAAGGTGGCTGTCTGCCTGTGATAACTTGCCCTGCATGTCCTTAGCTCTGTTTGCTCGGGCCCTTGCATGGTATCAGTCATGGGAGCATGTTTTCCATGGGCTGGAGCAGAAACAGACAGAGCTGAGTGTAGTGTGAACAGAACAAGTCTGGGAACCTCCAGCAAAACACCAAACCAGCTGGAATGCCTGACTTAGGGAAATCTGATAAAATCCTAATAATTTGTGTTGATTTTCATCATATATACTCTGAAGTGCTTGGATCAAATGCAGGGCTGGTGCTTGATTGGCTGTTACATTACCTGACACAAATGCTCAATATAGGTGAAACAACCACCTTTGTGCATAGACCTGTGATTTCTGATGAAACAAGAAGGAGCTGTGTGCACGACTTCTTCATGCACCTTCTGGTAGAATAGTTGCTTGTGTTTTGGATGTGGTGAACTCACGTACATTAAAACATAGGCTGCAGGTGAATTCACTGTGTACATCACATGTGAAAAGGACTCATTTGGAAAGTTCATAGACACAAATCTGCTTGCTTCCTGAGGAAGCCTCCTAAGCAGTCCTCTGCTCGCTCTGGAGCTGCGTGTGCTGGCTCTGAGGTAGGAGGGCACGGATGTGACTGGAGTGCAGATCCTTTCCTTGTGCCCGTCTGATGAGATCCACTGCCACTCTGTCTCGTCCTGAGTCATGCCACAGCACCGTCCTGGCAGTACCCTTGTGACAGCTTGTGCAGCTCTTGGAGGCAGTCAGCTGGGTTTTATGGAAGTGAAACCAGATATTTCCCCACAGCCTGCTGTAGTAAGAAATGACTGCTTTTGGAAAGGCTGGGAGAGAGAAACAGGTTTACTAGGGATGAAGATGCGGACTAAAGGCAGTTTGATGAAACCTTTTGAGAAATATATGGTGAATATTATATAACAGCATTACTTGAGGTTGCAAGGTTTTGGAATAGGGCCAACATTTCGGCATGGTTTTTTTAAACAGTTTAAGGAGGACTTCAGAGGCTGCTGATTTCTGTATGTGCAAGGAAACAGCGTATGGATGTATTCTTGTGAACTGTTCTGTTCTCTCCAATTCATATCTTCTGTTTGGGACTTGGATACCTATTTACCTTGGAGTGGCTATATAAGGAACAGAAGTTTGGCAGACTTTTTTTGGTAGATGGAGATGTCTATATTAAGTAATAGGAAGAGTGTGTCATTCCCTCTTGTGTGCTTGCTGATTCCCAAGAGCTGCTGTGTGTTTTATGCAGCAGTATGCATTGAAGAAGGAGGATCTGTTCATCCTGAATCCTTATCAGTATTATATTAAACTGTGTTGGGGTTGTAGCTCTTCTTTTTTAATTGTCAAACTGTTAGCATAAGGTCAGTTTTAGGAAGCCTGGTATCATGTTGTCAGTCCTAGGGAACACAGATAGATGGAGACCTGTATCATGAGGGCACATTATTGCTTTTTTCTCACCTTCAATTTTTTTTCTGCCATCTCCATATTATGCTTTGTTCCTGGGCTGGTTTTAATAATTTATTTAAAATTAGAATGTAAAGTCTGTTTTTCACTTTGGGAATTCACTTTAGAAACTTTTAAATGTGGTTTTCAGAAGTCATGTGTATAACTTTACTATTAAAATGATAGAATAGGCAATAATAGACATACTTAATATTTTTTATTGGTCTCATAGTGTGGGGATTCTGAACACATCTTTCAATATGGTGTACGTGCTCCCAAAATCACTCATGTGCCAAAATTTCAGAGATGACTGTTGCTTCAAAGCTTTTTGTTTATTTTGTCTGTGATGTAAAAGTGGTTCCTGTGCTCTCCTTGCTGGACGTTGGAACTGGCAGCAGGAGCAGAATGCGGCCTGAGCCAGCTTAGGTGCTGCGTTGAGGGGGGAGATGTGCTGGTAGTGATAGAGCAACACAACCACTGAAAATCTTGCATAATACATATTATAAGCAAATAAATGCTATTGCTGTTCTTAGTGGACAGTTGGAATGCAGATTTATTATTTGAACATGCTGGGAATTCTTAAATTATGAGTGTTTGTCTTTTTGAATTATCTTTTTGGATGAACTGCCAAAGAGTGCTCAAGATGTCCTGAGTATTTGAGTATTACTTTCTGTGCCTTTATCTAGAAATGGGGGCTAAAGGAAATATTTCTATAAGCAAGAAAAAGAGAGGAAAACTGGTGAACTCGATCTGGGCTTCAGATGTTTTTCTTAGGCTGCAAATAGCTGTAGCAGGAGCAATTTGAACTTTAATCATTTTGTAATGTTAAGCAATAGATAACACAGCAGGAATTTTTTCCAGCAATACTACAAACGTAGCATATCAAAACAAGAGACAGACATGAATCAAGGGTGCAGAACTCTTTTTTATAGGTTTGTACAAAACTCCTACAGATCCCTAGAGCCCATATAAATCTTCCAGTAACTTTTTATTGGTGATACTGGTGTGTTATACCTGGTCATGCAGTCAATGGATCAGTATTGCTGCATTCTGTACAGGTCTTCTGATCCTGCCTGTCCCTGATGGTTGTCTTCCTGACCCTTAAAGCTGTGTCACAAAATCTGTGCCAGACTGAGCCACACTGCTCGTGTCCCTTGGGGCTGCCAAGCTCTCAGGGTGGGTCACGAGTGGGAGGGCAGCTCTAGCACAGCAGCTCAGGGTGAGTGTGAACTGATTGCCTGACTGAGGCTGGGGTTGTCTTATGCTGGGATGCAACAACCTCTGTTAATTTGCTTCCTCCCACGATGACAATTAAGATTATTTGGCAGCCCTCATTCCAGATCAGCCTCTCTGACGGTCCCATAACATCCTCCATGGTATGAGATCTACACCTGAATTATTCAGAAGTGATGTTCAGTGAAAGAGGCACGGTGTTGCTACAATTGCTTGAGAAGGTTTTATGGTGTGGAACTCTGCATCACCATACTGTATTGTGTGCATTGTGCAATTTCTCTTCTGCATTGCATTTTTTAGGATTTTTACTGGAACTTTTTAGGATTTTTACTGGAAAACAATGGTAGCAGAGGCATAAGATCAAAGTCAGTGTTTGTGCACCTCCTCTCTTCTGTCTTGTCAGTGTGATCTCTTATGGGAGAAGTAGCCAACACAATACTGAAGATGTTAAGACAGTGTGGAGGAAATAGTATTGCGATTCTACAAGTAATAGAATATAACAAGGGACAAATTCAAACATTAAAGCCCTCTAGAAACTTGCAAATCAGGGAAATGAGGGGAGTATTCTATGATAAGTGAGAGCTGTATAGATGAGTAGCAACATTGGCTCATCACCTTCACTCATTGTGGATTTACTTTCACGTCCTTTCTTACAATTACTTTGTTTATGGATGCTGTAACACCTGAAAGAACTTGCATTAACCTGTCACAAATATTAAGTATAGATAAGCTCTTCTTTTAATGTCCTCTAAAATACAATGTGCAGAAATATTGTGCTGTAGTTTGAGTGATGACTGAGGTGTTGACCTTACTGTTATGTGTCAGTGTGTATAATCTGAAGACAGGGAGTCCTTAATCAAAGCTTGTTGGCCCTGTCTGACCTCTTGATGCTGTGTTTAAGCTAGACTGAGGAAGTGTGATAACTTACTTTCTTAAGCTTTCTTAATTCTCACTGTTAATTTTAGAGCTGTTCACTTCCTATGTTACTTCAGGAACAGCTATATTTTCCTGTGTGCTACAAAAAGCAAGTGGTTGTTGTTCTGGTTTTGAGGTTTTTTTTTGTTTATTTCATTTCAACAGAGTGGTTATAAAAAGTACACTCCTTTCTATGCATTTGCATTCCTCCCCCTTATCCCTTGGTAAGATTTTGGCTTTAATCTAAAGTATGCATATCATTTCTGAAAGTGATGTGAAGGACTTGTGGCTTGCATCTGGCTTTCTCTCTTATGTATTCAGAGGCACTCCTGGTTGGCAAGCTTTCCACAGCTGCCAGTTAAAGTATTGAGTTAAACAAAGTGTGGTGAAGGAGCTGTCTTGATCTGAATAATGGTTATGATTGCAGATCAGTCTTAGGTCACAGTACTGAGTCAGGCTGAAAAAAATTAGATCCTAAGGTTAATTTTATTTCATTTTTGCTTTTTGCTGTCACACTCTCCAGTTGAGTGATTCAACTCATATGTTTGAGGATCTTCTATATACTCAGCCCTCTGGTTGTGCTTTGGACTCAGTATCTTACGCTCATTCATCCGTGGGGAATGACTGCTGTAGCAGTCATACTTGGCAGGTACTCACATGAGAAAATGTTCAGGTTGATTTTTGCCTTGAAGAACTAGTTTGTTACTGAGGTAAGCAGCTTCTTTACCTGTACCTCTGCTTCCAACATCAGTGGAAGAGAAGTTAGCCTCGTCAAGCTGTTAGATTGCTTCTTATGGGATAGTTTTTGAGATGAGGCAGAAAAGACAGTCAGTCCTGCTTCTTTTGCTCTCTTGTAATTACATTGTACATAATTTGCATTGTTTTTCTATTTAAGTTTGAACTAACCGGTGGTCTTCTGAAGCTGCTGTTGTTACAACCTGGACAAATGTGACAGGGCACTTAGAGTTGGTAAAGATAAAGTTTCAGTGGCAGTAAGTAACAGTGTCAGCTCCTGGCATAGAAATACCTAGGAATAAAGAAGAGAATAACTGTATTAACAAACTTCCTCCCTTGTTTTTCATGCAGTGTGGTATTTGCCTGTAGGCAGCAAGTCACTGAACATTATATGCTGGAATAGTTCACTTTAGCCTTTGCTCCTCTGAAGCAAACCTGCTTCAGGCATGCTGAAACATGCTCTTTCAGTTGCTATTGATTCTGCAGTTTGTGGAGCTCACAGCGACCCTCTTATACCTTTCTTACAACTGGTTACTGCTGCATCTTCTGCTCATTTTTTGGGTACAAAAGACACTTTTATGTAGTCTTCAAATTAATTTTAGAGACTGGTTCCAGGAAGTGAGTTGTAAGAATCTTGAGGGTATCTCTGAGAGCACTGCACAGGCTCTCACTCCACATTTGCTGCTTGTGTTGGAAGACTGTGCACCCATGTGTCAATGCACATGTGGATGGAGGGAGGAACTGTGCCATGTCAGAGATGCCCCATCCTGGAGTGGGTTCCAGTAGTCACCTTTATGATACTAGGTCTGAGTCAGACCATTAAAAGTCCCCCTTTTAAAATCATGATTCTTCTGTCCAAGCAAAACCCAGCAGCTGAGGTAGCTGTGTGAAATCTTTAGTAAGTCATCTTTCAGTATGGATTGGTCTTTTAACATTTTGGACTCATGGGAAGTATTTCAGTGCAGTATTTTCTTCTTACTGTTATATAGATAGTTTTCTGACAGATATACTAGCTGAAGCATCAAGGAAAATAAAGAAGATAAACTCCATGATTTGATCCACAGGGTTAGTCAGAGATCAACTTTTCCAGATACTTGAAAGGATGAGATCTGTCACCTACATTAGAGGAAGAAGAATTTTCTGCAGTTCATGATATGGAAGCTCTTAAGTGTGCATCTCTATCACTGGGCTGATAGAGGTGACCACAGGAAACATTTTTCTGTGATCTACTTAGGCAGTGTCCTTTTCTGATTGTTATTGTTTGTAGCTTTCTGTCTTGGGATGATAAGCAGAGCAAACTTTGCCGTGTTTTTGCTCCCGGCCCATGGTGTTTCTGCTATCTGTGCATCCTGCCTTGTAAGAGTAGGGGAGCACAAGAGAACAAACCAGCATATGAATAAATAGTTTCTAATATATACCTTTAAGGGAGCATAATACTACATCCTGAGTCCCACAATGAATACTGCATTGTTTGATGTGAACATAGTTCACTGTGCACACCCCTACTGTAAAGATAACAATTCATCAAAGTAACAAGTTACCTGAAATTTTCCTTGTACCTTTGCCATAGTAGGTGTGATTGTTCCTCCTTCTTCAAAGTGCACCCACTGCAGTTGCTTTTAAGCATTTGAAAGTGAGAGGGAGAACTATATCTGTGATTTTAATTTTGGCTGGGTATGACAGCAGTGCATCTACATTTGTATTAGTACTGTAGCACAGTGTCACCAAAATGCAGTAACAAGTGATAAACTTGTTTCAAAACAGGTAACTTAAGAGTCACTCTCCATTTTGCTCAGGGAATAGAAATTTAACCTACAAACTCAGCCTTCTGGTTTTAACAGTAATTGCTAACTTCAGATATTTTCATAAGAAGTTTCGAATACTTCTGATATAGGAAATGTAGCAAAGTAACTTGGGGCTCAGTTTTGTATTCCGTGAATGTTCCAAAATGCTGTGCAAAAGTCCCTCCTTTAAAAAAAAAAACAAAACAACAACAACAACAAAAAAACCAACACCAGAAAGAAACCACCACCCAAAAGACTGTGAATATGAGAAGATGCTGGAAAGCCTTGGGAATCTGCATTGACTTTCCAGATGGCATACTGGCACTTCAGATTTAATTTGAAAATGTTCTTATTGTGGAGCTGAAAAATTATTAACAAACTGCATCTGTGGCTAGTTATTGGACTTAATATTTTTATATTAAATTACTTTCAGTTTGATCCCGTGTTCCTGAAGGAGAGATTTAGAGTTTTATTCTGTTCTTGGCTCTCCTGCCTATTGAGCAGCTCCAAAGCAGGTTTGCTGCACAGATGGAGGTGCAGAGGGTTTCTGGAGGAGTGCAGTGTGCTCGGGATGCGTAACTGATCCGCGGGGCCAAGTGTGGCAGCAGCACCAGCCGCAGGTGGGAGCCCACACCTCAGACTGCCTTGTGGCTTGGCTTTGAGGTGAACAGGGCACCCTGGCATCGTGGTAGGGTCCCTTCCTTCTCAGGGACTGCTGTGGGCTTGTTCCGAGTGCACGGTTGGAAATGTGAATCTACTCTCATGGAAGGAGATGAGTTAATAATTACATGGCTCTCTGTTCTTTTGACTAATCTTCCAAGTCAAATAATTTATCATATCATAAACAAGAATATTTGCCAGGCAGAACGCGTTGTGTGTGTGTAAGTAGAGTTTTCTCCCCTCTGTTCTGTGTGACGAAACCCTGTGCAAGGCTTGCCAGGCTTCATGTTGGGTGACCTGCTGCTGTGCACATGGTGACAAAGGTCTGTGCTGCAGGTTTTTTCTCCCATCAGAATTTTCAGGTGGAGGTTTTTTCCCAAGCCTGTTATCCACCAGAAGTGCTCATCAGTCTGCTGGGAGTGTGTTAGTCTCGCCTCTGCCCCGATAGCATGTGGTGCCAGTTATCAGAAGGTCACAGATTGTTTGTTTATGTGATAATATTTACTACACTAACACAATGGGGGCAATTTACTAGAGCTGTATAAAGATCTGTGCTGCCTGGCTTTATGGAGGCAGACAGAAAGGCAGATTACCTGACCTGCTGTTTCCTTCTGGTTTGGTTTAATAGTAACACCACTGGTGTGATTTGCAGAACTGATGTAACAGACCTTTATTTGTTTTAAAACTCCCTGCTCGTACCAGTTGTGCTGGTTCAGAGGGGGTCAGAGCTGTGCCCGTGTTACAGTAATTTAGTAGCTGTAGCTTTTGTTACAGCTCTAACACAAACCCAAATGTTGCTCTTTTACTGGGAAAGTTTAGCTAATACTAATTGAACTACTGTTGATACTGGTAGTTACTTTTACTTGTTAAGCTCTTGTTTTAAAGCAAACTTATAAATTTGTCTGGTCTTTATTAAGCAAAGGGAATTGTCAGGCTGAGGAATTACTAATTTCCACTGTAGGGAAAAAGATACCTTCAATTTTTCTGGTTTTAAATGTTTAGAAATTTACCTGAAGTTGTAATTGAATTGTAAAATTGAATTGTAAAATATACAAAGTGCATGCTAATAGTTGCACTTTAAGACTTCTAATATATGTATTTTAAATGATGAGGTTGCAAACTGTGTAGTCTGTATGTGCAGCTGTTCCAGTAGACTAACACTGTTTTGCAAGTGACCTAAAGAAAAACCTTGTGGCTGTCTTTTAGAGGAGATATTAGAATTACTGGTGTGTTTCAAGATAATTAGATATTACTAGAGTTGAACTCTGTCATTATGAAATAAATCAGCTTCTTCCCCTTGCTGCTCTTCCCACTTTGTTTTTCCTGCACAAAATCTTTTTCTTCTGCTTCATCTTTTTGTTTTGTAAGTACTTTTTCTTTCAGATCAGTTGAGGTAGCAGTTTCTCTTTTTTTTTTTTCACTCCTCTGTTAGCAAAATGCATCTTCCATCACCTGAGGGAAGAGAAGCAACAGACTCTCACAGCACTTGCTTACAGAGATGGGAAGGAGGGATGATATGCAGAGACTTTCCAGGGAAGAAATAGAAGGTTATTCCCACACATGCAGTGATTCAGCTAGATTGTTTTTATGTACAGTGTGATTACAAAAAAAAAAGGCAGTGGGAAGTCAGGGTATTTCTCAAAACAATCTTTCCAGTTGGCATTTGATGTTTTTGCTGGAAATACTGCAAAAATAAAGAGCAAGACTGAGCATGCATATAGCATGGATTTAAAAGCCAGTGGATTAGTTGCTGAGTTACACTTCAAATCACTTATGGGGAGGACTAATTCAAGCATCTGATTTATAATTAAAATTCGGTGAGATTTTCCCCCTCTTGAAAGACGAATTTCTGTAGGAAAAGTTTGAGTACATCCGAATGTATTTTAGGAAGGCAAAGCACACAATGAAATTTATAAACAGACAAAAAAAAGCTCACTTCTACCTTGATAGGAAAAGAGTCTGTTGCATTACTTCCTGACTAAAGAATATGCTTGGGGATTTTAGAAGTAGCTTGAATCAGTTTAAAGAAGAGAGCACTCATGCTGATTGAAACAAAGGGTCTATAAAATAAATAAAAAACTGGAAAGATAGAAATACCAGTTTAAATAATTAAAAATAACTGTCCACCTGTCCACATTTCTTCGTGAAATAGTGTTTTAATGTCTCTACTACACTATGCTGTTTCCATAAAGCAGTGCTATTTTTGTGTCTTTTATGATGCAGTTAAACCCATACGTTAATGTAAAATGCAGAACATAAATGAAAAAAACTATGTTAATTTGAGGGATTTGGGGGGAGTGGGTGTTGATTGGGAGGAAGAAATAGGCTTTCAAATATTTGCACAGGATAGAAAGTGTAGGTCTTGTAGTGTAAATTTAGTAGTGCTTTTTTTTTTCCCTCCACAGCTTTTGCAGAAATGTGCATAATCAGTCCACGATAATTGGTGGAAGTGAAACAACTATCTCCATGTTTTCAAAACTCAGTATCAGCATGATCAGATTAATCCCAAAACACATTAGTCCTGAAAACAAGATCAAGGTTTAAATCATTTGCATATTTGTGAAAATTTTGCTCTCTCTTAGTCCTAAAAGGCAATTCTGTGAATTACTCAGCAGACAGCAAATATTAGTTAGAAAGGTCAAGCTGTTCTTGGGTAAAGCCTGAAAGCTGCCCAGAGGTGGTTGCCAGAGGTGGTTTTCTGGGTGTAGCTGTGCCCATTGCAGGAGTTCTGCTTGCATCTTTTCACCCTTTGCCATCTGGGGGGAACTGGGGGCTGAGGGCTCCTCCGTGGGCTCCCCACAGCTCTGAGAAGTGGCTGCTTTACCTGAACTGATAGAGGTGGTTAGCTTGGCTAACTTTGCCCTGGATGGATTAGGTTGGTTTGTGTAATCCTGTTATAACAGACCCTGTCTCTGGGAAGCCAGGCACTGGTAACAAACACCTAGGCTGTAAAGGACAGGGGCAGATATAAATCTCATTTGCCTAGCTGTCTGCAGAGGGAAGTTCTCCATTTGCACCTTAAGAAACTGTTTATGCAGTGGATATCCTGATTTTTAGTGATGTTTAGCAATCATATGGCAATGGAATACCTGTTTTTTTCTGCATGTCTGTTTTTAGGTAAACTGTGAAAAGATGGTTTGTGAAGCTGTAATTCAAATGGGTGAACTGAAGAAAAAATGTGTGATATACAAAACCAGCTCCTTAAGCTTTCCTGGTTTTGTCAGGTTGCTATTATGGATGTGTTTTGGGATGTTTGATTTTAAAGCTCCCGTAGGGCATACATGTCTCAAAATATGATTACTATGTGACCTGTAATACATTGATATGGTTCAGTAACTAAGGATATAAAAATTGATGGTCAGAGTCTCTGAGGCTTTTGAAAATTGTTTCCTTTATTATGCATAATTTTATTTTCTTATGAGGACTGATGTGTCAGTCACCATGAAACTTAAGTACCTATTAAATCACCTGCAAATGCAGTTAAGTGTTTTTTTTCCAGTAGCTTAAGCCAGCAGATATTAAAAGGATTTGTCTGCTATGGAGGCCCAGGTGGTAGGGAAAGGACCTCTGCAGATGCTTCATGTTTACAGTTCCCTTCAGGACTCTCATGTGTGATTTTGCTTGAGTTTGTAGGTGGGAAAATAATTTGTGATCTTTACAGTGTCTGCTGTTGTTCCTACTTCATTATTCAACACATGTAGATAGTAATAGTAATCTAGAAAATATTTTATTAAGCTTGTGGAAGATCAGTGTTAAAATTGAAGGTTAATTTAGGAAGGTGTTGAATTCCCCAATAGAATTGTGAGGGAGAGAGTGAGGATTGGGCTCTGTGTGTCTTTCCTTAGTACAATTGTTGTTCAAAACTATTTCAGAACCGAGGGGTCATGAATGGTAGGAGTAAAAGCTTTGTTTAGTTCATGAAACTTCTGAAGTTTTGTCAGAATTTATCAGTGCCATCTTTTTCTTAGTAAAATACCTTTGGAGCCATCAAACTAAGTTATTTTCTCTCCTGTGCAATGCTAGCTTTCCTTTTGGGAGGGAAGGGATGGATGCAGTTTGGATTCTTGAGTATTGATGCTTTCAGTGGCTAAAATACCTCAGGTATGGTAGGGGCAACTAAACACTGTCCTTTAGGAATTATTTTTCCAAAGAAAACTCAGATACAAAAGGCTTGTTCAGTGCTGCAGGGCTATGTTGCAAATATCCCTTAAACTCTTAAAGTTTAAAGCATAGAGTTTGGGAAGATGAAAGTCACCTGTGCATTCATTGCTTGCTTCAGCCCAGCATCCACAGAGTTTCTAAATAATTTAGATTTTCATCATTCTGCAAGCGAAACTTCCTTCAGAAAATCCTGCCAAAACCAAACTGTAGTGCACGAGCACTAGACAGTTTTTTTGAGTATAGTTGATATCCACTGTTTTAAATTACCTTCAGTGGCATTGCAAATAGCCTTTTGTAAGTGAAGGAATATATATGCCCAAGGCAGAGAAGCTCTTTGGGATGGATGAGCAGAATTTTGAACAGTTGGAGCAGAAGCCATGGGTAACGCCCTGATGAGAGAAATTAGAACATGCATGCCTGCATAATTTCTCTTGTGAAATGAAGAATAAAGAAGAGCCAGAGGAGAGTGGAAGTATAGCACAATTCCTGAATAACAAAAGCAGGCATTTTTTCAATTCAAATCAATTATTCTGGTTAATATAGTGTGGCATGTTGGCACACAAAGCAACACCTAACTGCTATCCTGTGATCAAGCAGAACCCATCAGAATGATCTTGACCTTGTTGGCTGCTCTGCTTTAGCAGGACTGGGCTCTGCTTTAGTAAAACTGGGCTCTGCTTAGCGGGACTGGGCTCTGCTGCTCACGACAGTGAGCCAAGGGAATGGCCCACCTAGGGCAGTGCTGGTGTGGCTGTTGAGCCCTGGGCACTGTGGTTCAGTCAGGCTGGCTTCCTCCAAGCTGCCAAAATCTGTGAGGACAGTGGGGTGCTCATTTATTCTGCATCTGGATCTGAGTGCAGGAAAGTGACCTTTGCAGTATCTCTAGTTGTGTTTCATACGTGACATCCCTCCCAGTGTCACCCTTGGTTCCAGTTCTGGACTTGCAGCAGGAGAGAGTTGTGCTGGTTTAGGTGTCAGGTAGCTGAAGTGCACACATCAAGTGTATGTGCTTGGCCACGTTATCTGTGTGGCCTGCATATCAAACAGAAATGACATTTTGTTCATACGTGATTATTTTTTAATTGATTGCCAGACATGCAGCAAGATTCATACTCCAGAACATCTTATGTAAAGGAGCTTGTGATTCCTGAGTTGCACATTTAGAGCCCACAAGTTGTCCTACAAAATACAGTAAGGTGTGATCAAATCAAGGAAGTAATGTAATGCCCTGTGTTCCATACTACGTGCACCTCACAAAAGCTGTGACTTTTCAGCTGAAAGACTTGAGTCTCACAGTCTTGTGTTCCTCGTGGGCTGTTCAGTGATGTTACTGTGGGAAGTCATTCTTGTGCAACAACTTTTGCAGCCATAGTTTATTTTTCAGTGATGCATCACTGTCCCTCTCAGGTGACCAGAAAATTAAATCAAGTGGCTTCTCTACAATTCCATTCTTGTCTGTGAAATTCTGATGGAATCAGCTTACCAGACTTGAAAACAGGTGTGATGCAGGTAGAACTTTGTTTTAAAACCTGTTTAGAGAAAGTGTAAGAGACCTTTTTATTTTACATGTCCCCGTGTGTTAAGATTTCTTGACGTACAGGACAAAGACCCACTTGTTACTCCTATTTGCTGTAATGAAAGCAGCGAACTAATGCTCTTATGCATTGGAGAGAATTCTCTCCATGCATCCTAAGTATGTTTTGAGTATGCTTCAGTATGTCTATAAAGCCAAATGAAATAGTGAAATCAGATTTATTACGGTGTAATTTCCTTCTATAAACAAGTCTCCTTTTAAGGACTTTCATCTGAAATAACTGATGAATGTAATGGTATTAAATAATTAAATATTAAAATACTGTTATGATGCCAAAAAGAACATCTCAGTCTCTTTGATCTTCATTTTGGCTAAAGATAGAAAATTTCACTGGAGACTTTTGTAAACAGACTCCATTAATCCTAACAAATTGTTTGAAAAACAGCAACTGTAATAGATGTTGATTAAGACAGTGAATAACCTTGAATTTTAATTTTCAATACAGCATGAGTTAACTCCACATTAATTAGAGTCACGCCTCTAAGTCGTGTTGTACTGCTCTGAAATCCACGTGTGCCTACTTCTGTTTGTCTTGGCTTTAATTAATCATTCCCTTATTTCTTGGCAGCAGCCTGTTACTGGGCAGGGGAATATGGATCCAGGTGTAGTCTTGAGCCCCTATAGCTTCTGCCTGCCGTCTGCACACCGGGGCTCTGTGCAGCACAGGAGGTCCTGGCAGCAGGCAGTCCTGCAGCAGATGAAACACAGATATGTCTGTACTGTTTCCAACTGGAGTGCTGATGAGAACTCTCCCTAGTAGTCTTTAAGCCTTTCTTCTATCATTGAAAAAGTTCAGGTTTCATTTTTTTCTCCATGTGCAGTGTTTACTAACATTCTGTGCATATGCAGTGTAAGTTTGTGTGTTTGCAGGTTTAATTTTTTGTTTTGCTACAAAGCTTCTATGACTACCTGAGAATAGCAAGGATCTCATTCAAAGAAATGCAGACATCTGTTACTTATGTTTAGAAAAAGAAATACATCTGGTTCTGACAACACATCATTATTTTATGTGCTTCTAAAGAATGCACCAATTGATATAATTATCTGGATGAAGTGTCAGTGGAGTTAATAAAGAGCAGTGCCCTGAGAACTGCAGTGTCTGTATGGCTTGGCTCTCTGTGCACTTTGGGGAACTCTTTTCTGATTGCCTTGTTTTTTCAAAGTTCCCTGATGGGACAGGGGAACAATTAACTCCCATCAAGCACAAGCCTGGGAGCAGCTGGGCCCACTAATGATGGACAGTATGGATTTGTGCTGTGCCACTCATGAATTTCTCCCCAGGAATACTCCCTTGGTATTATCCCAGCATGTCTCATGCCATTCTGTGCCCTCAAACAACATGGTGTTGCTCCTGGTGGCTTGCAGTGCAGGTGGGCATTCAGCCTTTGCTGGAAACCCTGCTCTGGTGCCTTGTGGATGTATCCAGTCTGCTCCAGCTAGTCCAGAGGAGCAGAGCCAGAAATGGGACTGTGTTTCGTGATCAGTTCCCCACTATGTACCCCCTAAAGACAGACCTGACTCTCAGGGCTTCCAGTAAGCTGGTTCACCAAATTACAGTTGAAAAATAATTTTTTATTTTCAAGAGTTTAATTATTGGGGTTTTGCCCATTTTCTTTGTTGCTTCTGGTTTTGAAAGCTAGATTAGTGGTCAAGCATGTGGAAACTAAATTAGTGATTCAGTACATGTGACCTGCAGTGAGGACAGAGAGTGAACTTGGTCATTGGAGTGCTCAACTCGTCCTTTATTACACACTTCTCACCTGAATCCAGTACTTGCACTGGGAAGATAACTCTAAGGAAGTTTAAATGCCAACACATGGAATAGCAGTGAAGAGTAGAACAGGAGCTGGCTGAGGAGCTGAGTAGTCAGTGTAGTGGAAGGGGTGGTTTGGAATGTGCACGTTAACTCCGGGATGTAAGCTTACAAGGAAAAGCAAGAAAGCAGCTGTAGGAGAAGGAAAGCAACTTCCTCTGACAGAGGAATTTTTCTCTTAGCCTTATCTGTGTAGAGAGTCATGGTGGTGGCCACCACACGCTGCCAGGCTTCCATGACTGGGGTGGAGGGAGAGAAGCTTGGGTTGTTCGTAATGCTGCAGTATTGGGAGAACTTAACACAGGTGGTTTGAGTTCTTTCCCTGCTTTGACTCTGTTAAACACAACTGTCGGATATTTTAATCAGTTTTGTTGACACCTGTATACAGCTTCCAGTTATTAACATTTGATTTATTTTAGTGTGTTTGCAGTAGGGAAATATTAGATTCCCCATCTCAGCTAAGGGCTTGGTCTTAATAAATTGCTCTCTTCTGGTGGTCCCTCAGAGCTCTAATGAAAGATGCAGTTGTACTTGGTAACTAGAAACAATACATTCTTAAAAGATAACTAGCTATTACTATAATGGTCATTGCAGGAAACAAATGAAATTAATTTAGTTACTCTGTGGCTGGAATTACATTATTAGTCAAGTTGATGATGTGTTTATGATACTACAGAAGCACAGAAATTTGTAGTGCTGTATGAAGACATTTTTATTTCAGCTCTCATTATAGGCAAGCTAAACATAACTTTGTGACAATGAGAAACACATGTAATATGGTAAATTATATATGGGTTAACTGTCTGTCAGTCACTTATTCTTCTGAACAGCTGCTGCTGCATGTGTACTACTTATTTTCTGGGGTTATGGGGGGAGAGTACATTTTTAGTTTATGTGACTTCTATAAGCAGTAAAAGAAGCAGTTTTTCTAGCTCTAGTCCTGGCACAATTACTGTCAACTTTTGCAAGCGTGGTACTGAATACAGACTGCTGCCTGAAACTCCTGCCTGGTGCCAAGGGGCTGACTAGGAAGTGTTGGCTAAAAACCTCCTGTTTAAATTTTTGTGAAGTGTGTACTCAGAGCTACAGCTGCGTTCAAAGTTGAAGACTGAACCATTTCTGTGTTACGCTGGCATTAAAATAGAGTGTGACTTTCAATGTGAATTGAAGGCACTTGGATCTAGATTTGCTTCCATGCTTTTAGCAAATCAAGTGCAATATTGACCTGTTGGCATAAGAAGCTAACATGGAACTAAATGCTGCAAAGTGTTGTGAATGTGGATTTTTTTAAAAATTGCATGCTGCTCTAAAATTGCCCCTTAATGAAATTGGGAGCAAGGAGGTAAAAAGCATTTTTGGTTAGAACAGTTGATAATTCATTCATATGTGGGTTTTTTTCTGACTTTTTGTTATTTTTTTTTCTTTCTTAGTCTTCATGAAGAAATCATTGACTTTTATAAGTATATGTCTCCCAGACCTGAAGAAGAGAGAATGCGGATGGAAGTGGTGACCAGAATAGAAAATGTTATCAAAGAGCTCTGGCCTAATGCAGATGTGAGTAGGACACTGTTTTATTTGTTAATATATAAAAGCAACATTTTGTGCCTGTTTACTGTATGTAATATTGAATATTGCAAATGCTGTTTATTTTTCCATGTTAAACATAAGAAGACTTCTGGTGAAATGAGAGAGGTGATCTTTCTTTCTCAAATAATACAGGATAACATTTTCTATCACATAGGACCAAAGACAAGTTAGTCCTGCTGTAGTCAAAGAAAAGGCATAAGGTGTAGCAGTGTTCAGTCTCATGAATATTTATTTGATAACTTGAATGGGAGTGTATCAGACGTGCATGCATATATTGTGTTTAAAAAATCTTCTGAAACTCCTATCTTTAGTAATAGGGCTTTTAGTCCAAAAATCTTGAATAAATCTGTTAAGGTAGTGTACCAACAATGTCACATTACATAGACCATGATATTTTTAATGGGCAGTTATACTAAACTGATATATTTTAGAAATTTAAAAATACCCAGGAATCTCTGTACAGGAAGAAACATCTGTAGATCTGTGTGCTGAGCTCAAAGTCTGTAATGCCTCTTTCCACTGAAGATGGGTTTTTGCTAGTACATACTCATTCAAAACAAGAGTTTCTCCTATGCAGAGAGCCATGGTTTTTTTTGATAAAGGTTAGATTAAAGAGAATATTGACTTACAAGTCAATATGGTTTTATGGGGACACAGCTGGGTTTCTGGCGTAATTGAATCTAGTTTAATTGTATTCTTCTACTAATATTGTGTTCATTTCCAGAATGTAAATTTCTAGCTGTAGTCATCTATTTGTAGGTAACAGTAGCTGAAAATAAAAGGCTTGTTAGCCAGAATAGCAAACCAGATTCAGACAGCAGAATCTCTAGTCTAAGGAATGCTCTTTGATCCTGCCACAGTAAAAGATAGTGTTTTGACATGAGTGACTTAAATCCACTCTTCATTTCAAATCTTCTTAACCTGTTTTTTTGGAGTGTCTTGTTTTTTAGAAATCGGCAGAATCCGACAGGGTGTGCATTCTTTATAAGCTCTGTGTATGTGGAGTGTGGGTTTGTGTGTAAAATATACCCACATTTTCAAAGTGGTTATTGCTATGGACGACGTATCAGGGAGCATCATATGGAAGGAGCACTCCCCACTCGGTGATTGCTGCCTTTGCACAGCTGGAGGGAGGTGGCTGAGTCATTACTGGATGTACCTGGCAATTTTCTCTGAGCAAACTCAGTAACCTTTCCATGGGAGCTGTGTAAGAGAGCAGGATGTGTCCCAGGTGTAGCACAGCTCTCCTCTAACCCCGGGGAACAGTCAGCTCGACCCTAATCGAGAGCAGGAGCAGTGGTGTGACAGGCAGTAGTGTAGGGGACGGGGTGGGTATGGGGCAGTGCATGCTGTGATACACACTGCCAGTGCCTTGGAGGAGAGGATTTCACCAAAACCACCGATTGCTTCCGCCTAGGGATGTTACTTCCTAGGCAAGTTCATGTGCTGCAAACTGAACTCATCTAATGGGGTGAATGGATTTATTACCAGGGGATCTCTCTTAGTGCTCTCAAAGTAGCACTTTGAACAGGGCACAAGAACTGCTTCCAGAGATACTCTGTAGGACAGGCTTCATCTGTAAATGTTTTTTGTATTAAAAACAACTTTTTACATGCATATATAACATACATATGTATGTGTGTGTGCATACATATATATTACTTTGCAGCCTTGAGAAAACAGTCTTTCTTTAAGCTGCTGAAACTTTTTTGTAGCCAGAAGGTATTTGAGGAGGGGAAGCATATTACAAGCCCTACCACAAGAGACAGCTGACCACTGGGCTTAGCTGTAACGTGACTGAGAGGAAGCACACACTGTGTAGTTGAAATACTGAAGTTCACTTTTCAATTAGTGCCAGTTAAAACTGCCAGGACTGTCTTTCTCCACTGTGCTTGAAAATGTTAGAGAGTGAGAGTGTGCCAGTTCCTTTTTCTCAAGTCAGTAACTGTTCTTCAAAGCCCAACTGCATTTTGTCTGCAGTTGTTACGTTGAGGAAGAATTCTCTTTTTGTATGTCCTTCCGTTTTCTGGAGGCTAAAAGGGAACTGAATGGTGACAACAGCATTACTGTGATGTTATTTTTCTAAAACTTACTTTGCCAGATCAGCTTGGGAACTGAACTGCTGAACTCAACTGTGTTCAACTTGGACAGTCTCTTGTTCTATTTTTTCATTCCTTTGAGTTAATCACTAACCTTTTGAAAATCTGTGTTGGTTTAGCTACTTCTAAGATTCAAGTTTTGAGTACATGCTCTGGGAAGGTGGAGTGTTATCTGGTCCAATGTCCTCAGCTCTAGCTGTAGTGTAAAGTGATGAGTTAATGTTTAAGCTGTTCCTTTTGAGATGTCGATGCAGCCAAACCAGCTAAAATAAACTTGGAAGTTAAACATACACATTTAGTTTGTAGTTTCTCACTAAACACATAGGTAAGACATAAAAATATATGTAAATATATAAAAATCAGATACCAAGAAAAAGTAAATAAGGCTTCATGAATCCAAATGTACAGAGAATGTACATGTGGAATGTGCCTGAGCATGTCCTTTTTTTTCCCCTCCCCTGTTCCACTTAGGAAAAGGCTGAAAAAGCAGATGGAGGGGAGGTAAAACTAGGTATCCTAAACTGTTACTTTATTTATAGAAGTTAGCAATTGTGTCATTTGCTCTCTTACTCAAGGGAATGTGCTTAGAAGGAAACATTCCTAGTAAGTGAGAACTGTTCTTGGCATTAGCAAGGCTCTGACCATCAGAAACACTTTAATTACACTGAATCCAAACAACCCAAAACATTTAAATGAAAACATTTTAAGATGAAGATTTTTGAACAGTTCAGTATGAAAATTTGACTACTAAACAAATAAGAATTTATACAGTCGAATTTAGGATATGTTTGTCATAGTATCCTCTGGTTCATGTTCATGTGACCACATAGATCTGAAAAGAGGGAATGTTGCATACTTCACATATAACTTCAGTTATGAAAATACTATGATTGGGAATGAAAGGAGAAAGATGAACTCTATTTAGTTCACCAAACTTCAGAAAATTCTTCTGAAAGACATAGCAGAAAGGGAAATTAAATTGGCTGTGGATAGAAATTTTTGTTTTGTTTTGATGGAGGGATTTTTGTCGCAAAACTTTGCCAAGCTTTTGTTGTTCTTAGTGGGCATGTATTTGGACACATACTGTAATTAAAGCTCCTTCAGGAACTTTGGAATTTAATGTGAACAAGTTCACAGAAATGTGGGATAAACAGTAACAATAACATAGAGGAGTAGGAGTCATTGCAGTACTATGAAGACTGAAGTTATTTTACAAGGGCAAATATAGATCTCTGTCCACAAACAATAAAAATAGGATTGGCAGCACTGGCACACCAGTAAAGCTAATGTCCACATCTCAAGCCATAATAGTGCCCTGCATTTGAGATGCTTTAAATACATGCATGGCTACAGAGCTTCAACACTTTAAGTTCCAAGTTGATAATAAATCAATTTCCTTTAAAATCTGTGTTCTGATTTCCCCACTCTTTCTCTTCTCTCTTTCCAGTTTTTGTGAGAGAGTGGTTGAAGTATGGGTGTGGGTTGCTTTTTTAATAGTTTAGTGTTTCTCATACTCCAGATTATTGTACAAGAGCAGATGTTGTCTCATTCCTTTTGGTAAAGGTCATATATGTTGTATCAGTAAGTTTATGAATACTTTCAGGGTTGTTTATTCAGTAAAGGCTCTCTTTGCTGTTCAGCTGAACACACTATTTTGCTTGATAATGTGAAAGCACATTTATTTTTTTCTGAGCCCATCAGTGGCAAAAGCACTTTTCTGGTGTTTTTGGTGCCCAAATGAATCCTGATTTGACAAAATCCAGTTTCATAGAGGGTACTTTTATTGGTATCCTGGATTAAAAATAGTGATAATTATTATTACATTCTTAGCTTTGTGATGCCTTTATACTTTTGTACAATACTGAGGCTTGTGCTGTGGCACCTCTCACAGTCTTTGCCAGTTTGAGAAGCTGTGAACTTTCAACATTAAATTGTGTATGTACTTTTTATTTGGCATGGGGTGAGGGGCTAAGAGGAGTGAAGTGATAAAAAATAATCAAGAAGAAGCACTCAAAACTGCTTCTGAGTCTACTAAAGTATTAAGGCACTTGCAAATCATCATCTTTTCCTGTCTTCCCCCTTTTTCTTATCCTGAAGGGGAAAAACATAAAAAGTGGGTCACTTGACATACAAATAGGTGGCAATCAAGCTGGTGTGTGAGACTCATTAAAGCAGAATACTCAAGTCTGTATAAGGTGGCTCCAGGAAACACATCAGAAGAATGGCTGAAAATTAGCCCAAATGTGTAGATATTTTTACTTTGAAGTCTCACCAACCCTGCTTTGAGACTCAGCACAGGAGTCCGACCTCCCTGCGAGGCTTGGCTAAGTAATGAGAGCCTGGTTTTGGACAGCTTACAGGGGAAACCTGATGGTTTACACCTCCAGTGCTAGTAAAAATCCAGCCTAATAAAGTAATTCTCTGGGATGCGAAGCTTTATGAAACTTTTGTTTGTTGTTTAAGCAGAAATAGACAGTTGTGCTACTTGCTTTGTAATTCAGAAAAAAATGGGTCATGATAGAATTGATTTTTTTTAAAGTATGCAAAGCAATGGAAATACATTAAACTTTGAAAATGCTTAAATACTGAGAGGTATTTTTTGGGATGTGAAAACAAAAGCAGATTGAACTGATACTGTTTTTCTTAAATGTTCTGTCATCGTTAAGTGTTTCAAAAATCTTGGGTTCTGGATTTTTGACAAATTTGGTCATGGGAACAATTTTACATTGCAAAGCAGTTTTTTTATTTAATCAAAGTTATTAATGTTTTATAAGTAAAAGCAATGAGGATCAGCTGTTTGTAGTACATTGAAGATGTGTATGCTTTAACAGAAGTGTTGAGGGCCTGTTAGCAATACCAAAATCTACCAATGGAGGGTAGCAGTAGCCAGCCTTTACCAGCAGCTTAATAGACTTCTTTGTCTATAATTTGCCTGAAATTTCTTATTTCTTCTATATGTTTTCTTATATATCCTTTTCTTGTGTTTCAGGTGCAGATATTTGGAAGTTTTAAAACTGGGCTATATTTGCCTACAAGGTTAGTAATTTTTGACTGTAAATTCCACACAAATGAAAAGTAACTTGCTGGGCCTATAACCCTGGGGTTATTTATCTGCTCTCCCAGGATCTGTTACTTGTGTCAATACTTGTTATGCTAAGAAAGTGTTAAGCTGTTAGTTCTCTGCAAAGTGTACAGAAATACAGTAAATAACACTATTGACTGTAACATGTGTCTTTATAGGTCTTGCACATATCACTAGAAGGATCTGAATTACCATGTGGCCAAAGAAGGTTTAAGTTGGGATTTGGCTTCATTATACCAAAAGAAGATGTTGGCCCTAAAAGAAAAGCTAAATTTTATCTCCACAGACATCTAAATTGAAACTTTAACATCACTTTGTTAATGTTAGTGCTGGAGAGAAAATGTTGCATACAGAAATGGCTTTTCTCTTTCAGTCTTCTTTTGTGAAATCTCTACAATAGTCAGCATCTACCTTTTCCAAATTTAATGCTAATTTTCATAAAGAAGAGTCCTTTACTCAGTGACACTGGTATCTTCTGTGTAGAAATAGTGAGTATTTATAACAACTAAATAGAAATGGAGTGAAAGTCTTAAATGGCTGCAGGGGATAAACACATTTAAATAGCATAAATCTGAGGATAACATTTGCACTGAGTTCCATGCTTTGGGAACAGGAGGACATCTAGTACTGACTGCAGGTGATGCATATCCTCGTCATTGTTTCATCTCTCTGTGTACAAGAAAGAACCTGACCAATGCTTTAGTACACGCTTCAGTTTCAGGAGTTGTAAGGAAGTCTAATTTCTCAGTTTCTGTTTGTAAAGCCAGAAGTGAGGTGTAAAAATACTCATTGTTTTCACATTTGGCCTCATTCCTGTCCTTTTAAAAATTTATTTTAAATAGGCTTAATTAAATTTGATTTGATGCTGGTAATGCTAGAGAGATTCCTAGCCAGTCGATGGATACTTTACTATATTTGCATGATGGTTTTCAAATGTATGTAACAAAAATGCTTTTCTGTTGTCATATACTGCCTTTCTTGAGTATTGGTTTCAGGTGAGGTTTTGGGGGAGAACAAATGCAGATACTTCAAGTACAGTACATAAATCCACAAAAAACATTCCTATGACAGTGCAGTGCTTGCCAAACTTTCGAAATCGTCATCATTTGCGTGTTGGTCATTAACTCACTGTTGCTTTCTATCAAAGCTTCCCTTCACCCTAGGTTTTCCCTACCTCTCAGTAACTGGATAGTTTGCTTAGATTTCAGGCTCTGGGATTCAGAAAGACCCGAAGTGTGTTTTTAATGCTGTGTCTCTTTGTTGGGATTTGCTTTATATCCATTTACTTAAGCTGCTGTTGAAGGTTTGGGCACACAGTTGTTTTGCTGCTGGATCTCTGTGTCCCTTTGCAGGCAGTAGCTGTGCTCAAGGTGGCAACAGAGCTGCTTTTTCTCTCTGTGTGCATCAGAAAAATGTCTCCTGTTTTTAGCTGCCAGCAGTAGGTTTAACACTAATTTAGGTTAGAAATGTCCAGCAGCCTTTCCTGCTCTCCAGGCCAGTTTTGAACACAGAATTCTGAAAGCAGCCGGGTGCTGCCTGTCCTTGTCAGCCCAATGGTCTGTGGCTGAACTGCTGCTGCTTGGCAGGAGACAACACATCTAATGCAGATGTTGTTTCTCTGGGATTGTTAAAGCAATGGTGTCTGTCAATCAGCAGACCTGTAGAATCTGTTGAAGGGAGAAGTATTTCTAAACATTTTTGTGTTTTCTGTTACAGTTTTCCATCTCACTGAAGTGTCCTGCTAGCATAATTATAGGTTTACAGGCTCACTTTCTTCGTGTTGCTGCCCAAGCAAGGAAATCAAAGGACTTGGGGAGCAAAGAGGAGGAAGCTCAGGATCAGTAGCCCTCACTGGCTTCCAGTGTGATACCTGCCACCTTTTGAATTTGAGTTCAGGGACTGAATTAGGGTGTCAGCTCCCTGTGTAGTGAAATGGCGGTGTGTGTGCACAGGGAGGAAGTGTAGTGGGATGGAGACACCTCTTCAAGCAGTTGAGTTAATGAGTGAAGTTAATTAGGTGGCTTGATCTTATTTAATAGCTTGTTGCTTCCTGAAATCAAAGCTGACATGTTTTCTTCTCCCTTTCCTTGCTCCTTGTTCTTGGCCCTACAGGCCATCAGCTTACTCTGTGCCCTCTAGTGTTCTGATTATCCAGAAAACCAACTCAGAGATGCAAAGAGGCAGGAAATTACCCCAGAATGTTCTGAGGGTTCTTTAAAAGGGGAGTGAAGAAGGTTTCTGCCAGACCTGTTAATAGGTTGAACTGATCTGCTGCATTAGGCAAACACCAGACCTGGAGCAAAGGAGACAGGGTCGTGCATGTGGGAGTAGAGAATGGGAAGCAGGACTTTTCCTTTTGGTGTCAGGCTGTTAAATCAACATTCCTGATTAATACAGCCCAAAGGTGGTGATTTACAACAAGTTAATTTCTTGCTCTGAATCGCTCCAGAGAAGCTGATCCCTCTCTGCTCACAGTGTGGCATTAAGAGACTAATCTTAGACTTTGCAGCCTAATTGATTTGTGTTTATCTGTCCTCCCTTCTAGGTAACCTGAAATGTTCTGTATTTCCCCAAGTGTAAGAGTTCATCTCCAACCATTTCCTTGGAAAAATCAGAATTAATTATTTGGTTAAGCTATGTTCTGTCAGCTTTATTTGAGTTATGTATAGATGTCAGTTGTTTGTATTTGAAGTGTATTGGTGTTTTAATTTGAATAAATTATTTTTTTTTCCATTTCAGTGATATTGATTTAGTTGTGTTTGGAAAATGGGAGACATTACCTCTTTGGACTCTGGAAGAAGCTCTTAGAAAGCACAATGTAGCAGATGAAAACTCAGTAAAGGTTTTAGATAAAGCAACTGTAAGTTTGGGGGAAGAGGGCATTTCCTTGTTCTAAGCTAAATTTCTAATCAAAGAAAGATGCTGGTTAAAAAACTGAATTTTCATAATCAGAAACTATTTTGTATATTAAATTTGAAATAGAGCATATAGAACTTTTTTATTTAGTATGAGTTTTATTACTGACAAAATAATTGATAGTGCAATAACAGAAGCATTTTTTCTATTGTGGAAATTGTCTGGTATTTCATATGCACACGTTGCCTTTTAAGAGAGGTTGGACTAGTCAGTGTTGTGCATTGATGTTTAAACTAGTGAATTTCTGGACTGAGTTTTACATAAGTAAATGATTCCATTTTTCTTTCTGCAAGTAAGCAGGTATAATCAATTTTCACATAGAAGTACTAAGTACAGTCTCGTCTAAATAGGTAGTGGTATGTCTTGCAAAGAATTGATTAATCCATCATTTCCTACCTTTTGCTAATTTTAGGAGTATGTAAGAATGAGGTATCTAAGTCATAGCTATTATAAGTAGAGAGAGGTAATTTGGCAACCACTCAGGTGGAGATACATGAGTGCTCTCCATATCTTGTACTTCTTGATTGAAGTTCATTTTGGTGAGGAAGCCATGACCCCAGTGACATGAGTTGTGCAATAGCTGATGTCTCCAGGACCATTTCTCTTTGTTTCTCCAGTGTTTGTCTCCCTCTGGTGTCTGTGGCCCCCACCAGAGCTGAGCTGCTGCACCAGCAACTCACCCAAACCAATCCAAAATAAATCACCTGGAAGGTGAAGCACTAAGTTCTGTTCAGCAGGACAGTAAACTGAAAATAGTGTTTATGAGTTACAAAAGCAAAGGTTATGTAAACAGATTGGCAAGGAGACTGAGTTCATACATAAGAGTCCTGATTTCATTGCCTACCTCTTCTCTAAATTCATAAAACATTTCAGTTTTATTGGTGTATATAACTTATAAATGAAACCAAGTGTGTCTTGGAAATCTTTATTGACTTAATGTGTCTTTCTTTTGCAGGTACCTATTATTAAACTGACAGATTCCTTCACTGAAGTAAAAGTTGATATAAGCTTTAATGTACAGAATGGGGTTAAAGCAGCCCAGCTCATCAAAGATTTTATCAAGGTTAGGCAACGCTATCATAGAACTACATGCTGAGTATTTGATAACTTAATTTTATTTTGTGTTTTACTTTGACTGCATCCTTACTAGAGATACACTTCTACTCTGTTATTTTTTGTGGTCTGATAATGCTGAGGGTTTTTAAGTTTTAGTTATATTGCCTTAAAAGGCATGAAGACACTAAAATACGAGAATAAAACTGGAGTAATTTTAATGGTACAATGATTAGGGAAAATGCACTAATCCCTGTCTTAAGTGTTCTGCTCTTTTAACTGTAGTTCATTGAACTATGTGCTTCTGAATTTCCAGATGGGAGATAGGCTCATGAAAGCCTGAAGGCATTTTTGTGTGTGAAAGGATAACAAAGCTTTAGTGTGTTCCCGTTGCCAGGGTTACTTGTGACCCTTTGGCCTTGGGTCAGGGGGGAGAGAGCTCTGTGCCCCTGGGGATGGAGCAGGGGCTGTGTGTGGCAGCAGGGGCAAGGCTGCAGCCCCCTGGTACCCCAGCCCAAAGAGCAGAGCTGGTCTGGAGGCAGCAGCTGGGGTCAGCTCCCAGTCTGGCCAGTGCCTGCAGATGAGTGCCCAGTGAGGATGTGTGGCTGTGGTCAGGGTCAGGATTAGGGCCAGGCTCAGCACCAGTGCAGGGCACTGTGGCTCAGGCTGACAGTGCAGGGAACAGCTGAGATGGGAAGCAGCTCTCCAGCCAAGTGGAGGCACTCCCAGCAAGGCTTCCCACACAGTGCTTTCCCACAGGGCTGTTTTCCCAGTGGCCTGAGCCAAGGCTGTGCAGCTGTGCCACCCCACAGCTGGCCTTGAGCACGGGCAGCTGAGGAGGAGGTGGCACAGGCAGCTGTGCTCTGTGGAGGGTCCTTTGTTTGACTTGGAGAAGACTTGGTGTGGTCTTGCCAAGTGACTTCATTGGTGTTCTTGAGGCACTCTCTATAAAACGCTTGCAGGGCATTCTCTTGGGTCTTACTTTGTCCCACATAACTTCAGTATCTAACTGAGGTGTCATATTTGGTATTAGGCTTGGAAATGCCTCTTTCTATTCATCCAGGTTATGTAGGAAATTGAGGGATTTTGAGCCTTAATTAAGGGTATGCAGTTTTCTGAGAAAAATCCCATCTTTAAATTTTGGTATATACTGATATTCAACACTTTAGCTTGTGACTGGAAGTTCTTAATAGTTTAAATTCTTCACTTAAATAGTGAGGGACCTTCAGTTAAATAGGGCTCCCAAAACTCACCATAAGGCTCATGCAGAGAAATTCTTAGAAAAATTCTTCTTTCCCTTTAATCTTTCTGCAGTCATGGACATCATGACCCACATCTCATCTCTGACACTAAGGCACTTTTTGGCTCTGTGTTGATAAAAGCAGTGACATTATTAAGCCTCTTTTGACCCTCCTCTGTGGGGGGGTGTACAGAGGCACTTGGCTTCTCCACTGTTACTAAAATGACAGGTTAGACTTATTGTTAGCTTTAAGACTGATAATAAAACAGATAGTTTCAGTATGCTCTGTTAGCATCCATTGTATGCATGCCTCACAGCATTGTAACAGCTTCGTTTTTCTCTTTCAGAAATATCCTGTGTTACCGTTTCTAGTTTTAGTATTGAAACAGTTCCTGCTGCAGAGGGACCTTAATGAAGTATTTACAGGTGGAATTGGTTCTTATAGTCTCTTTTTAATGGCTGTCAGTTTCCTTCAGGTAAGCTCAATGGAATCTATCAATGCCATTGGTGCATAAAGGTACCACCTTAAGAAGGAATTTGATCAACCCTTAAATTTAATCACTTAAGCTATCATTTTTTGGGGTTTGCACCCCCTTTTCATTTAAAATTAGATAAGTCCTACCTGTCTTCTGTTCTTTCTCTGATGCTGATGCTTTTGGTATGAAAGATGGAACATCTGTTGGTGTACCAGTGCCAGGCACTGATAACATATGATTTTGATACATATGATATGACATGTGTCATTCATGGTAAAACAACTTGAATATTGTATAACTTATTTGGATCAAGCTCCGTGGGGTTGGTGTGAGCTGCAGCTGTCCTTTATAACACTTGCTCTCCAGGTCATACACCCTGTGTGTGCTTTCATGAATGCAGTGGAATCTTGATTCTCTGAGTTTCTAAGCTGATACCAAACATGTTTTACAACTTTGTCTTAAATCTAATAGAACAAGATGCATGAGCTAAATCTATATTGTTGTGCCTGGGGGAGGGAAATAGCAGACAAATATGAAGTAGCTGATTTCTGGCTGTATCGGCCCTGTTGTTTTTCCTGAACTAAATGTTATGTAGAGCTGTGTTTGCAAGTGTATGTCCATACTTTTCCATACTGTAATTACTCTAAAACCTGAGCCTGGAACTGGAGCTCTGTGTTCACTGAGTGCCTTTGCAGTTCCCTGCTGAGCACAAAAGAAATTAAGGCAACATGCATATAGTTTAAAGCCAAAATCTCTCCCAATCCCTTTGTTGTTCTTATATGGAGTAACAGCACTTCCATTTGCTCATTAAAAAAAAAAAAATTAAAAAGAAGAGTCAAGTTTCATATCTGTTACAATTCCAAGCTGGTTTTGTTCATAGTCTCTCAGGTTGCTTAATTAACAGCACAGGGGATCCTGTATATAGCTGTGCATATGAGAAGTCTGTATTTGTATTGCAGAAATAGCTTTGGGAGGTGCAAGTATCTATCTGCTTTTTCACAAGAACCCTGCCATTGGTGCAGGAAGTTCACTTATTAGACTAAAACTTCAAATGCAATAAGATCAGTGCTTGACACTCTTTTTTTAAGAGGTAATTATTTTATAGAAGTTGTCATAGCATCTTACTTTAAAGATGCAAAACTGCTTTATCAAGGGAAAATACTATAGTTAGACATATCTGTTTTATTATTATTTAGGTATGTTTTTCTGTGAAAGAGAAGGCACTTTAAACTTGAACTCTTAAAAGAATGAATTTTTTTTCTCTCTTCTTAATAGCTGCATCCCAGGGAAGATGCCTGTATGCCCAATGCCAACTATGGTGTTCTTTTAATAGAGTTTTTTGAATTATATGGACGTCACTTCAATTATCTGAAGACTGGAATCCGAATAAAGGATGGTGGCTCTTATGTTGCCAAGGATGAAGTGCAAAAAAGCATGTTGGATGGCTACAGACCATCAATGCTGTACATCGAGGATCCATTACAGCCAGGTATCCTCAGAAACCAAAGTAGAATAACAGTGCTGTTAAATGTTTGATAAGATGCACTGCAGGATTTTTTTTTTTCTTCATGCATTGTACTTTTACCCAGAGAATTGCTGGTTTGGACTTCTTTACATCTAAATATCTGTAGATCTTTTAAGCTCTTTCAAATATTTATGCTTTATGCTAATCCTGTTCTACAAGAGGTGACCCCAATTAGTTGGGACATAAGGGCAATTTTTAAAACAGATTACTGTCTCCTGCCTGAAAAGTGATAACCACAGTTTCAATCTTACTCATCTATTTATATTCTTATTTTAAGGTAATGATGTTGGGAGGAGTTCCTATGGTGCCATGCAAGTGAAGCAGGCTTTTGATTATGCCTATGTTGTTCTGAGCCATGCAGTTTCCCCAATAGCTAAATATTATCCTAACAACGAAACAGAAAGGTAAAGGCTCTGAGTCTAAATCTCAGATATTCATTGCTTATGTGTCTGTGTGCCTAAAAATTAATTGTGGTGATGGTCTTGGTTTTTTCCTGGTTTGCAGTATATTAGGGAGAATAATTAGAGTAACACAAGAAGTGGCCACATACAGAGACTGGATATCCAAGCAGTGGGGAATGCAAAGCAGGACAGAATCTTCATGTAATGGTGAGTTTTGACTCAGTAAGGCTGAGGGGGAAACTTCCTGCACATTTTGCTTGTAGAGATTTTGTTGTTGCTTTTGCATCACATAAGGCAGTGTGTGCATCTTGATAGCAATTTCCATTTTTGTTCAGTATTCTTGTCTTTTCATCCAGAAAAGTCAGATTTGTACAAGAGTCAATGGCCCCATCTATATTGTACTACAGTAGATTTGGTCAGTAGACAGGTCTGCAAAGAGTGCTGCCTTCTGAAAGGGGACTTTGGAAAAACTTCCAGTTTAGTCACTGTCAGACTTCCTTTGTCCTTTAAATGTGGACAAGGCTTTAAAAAGAATTACTGGGCACAATTGCTGTGGTCAGTTTAAATCTGAATCCTTAACGTCTGCATTTTTATTTTTCATTTTCAAGTCTAACATATCGTATGTGTACAGAAGCAACACTTTAACCAAGATCCACTATAGAAGTGGAGTAAGTATTTTAAACAGAAAAGTCCTGAAATACCAATCATGATTCTTTTTTAACAAATGGAAACACACAAAATCTAGCCAGAGAAATTGGTAACAGTGCCCTTTTGGATCACCTTTATTCCATTTCCATTGTCCATCTGACTTCAGCAGCTAGTTGCCACCCTCTTTTGCTGCAGGTGTGTCTGCTGTCTGGAAGTTTTCAAACTAAAATGAATTTTAACACTCTCCAATTAATTTTAGGATGTTGCCTATCAAAAGTGTTCTCTTAGCAGTTAATCAGAGGAGATGTAGCAAGGACCCTTTGTTTTGGCTAGGCTGGGATTTTGTTTGCTTGTTTTTAGAACTCGTGTTAGTGATTTGTCAGCTGACTGCCCTGTGCCCTTTGTGCTGTCAGCCCTGGTGGCCCTGCTGTCCCCAGGAATGGCAGGCAGCCACTGCTCAGTCCCACGAGCTCCCATCACCTCCCTTTTAGCTGCCTACATCAAATACGGCTGGTGGGGCAACACATGGGCATGATGTAAATCTCTAACCCCTAAGTGTCTTATCTGAGATAAAACAGCAATCAAAAATAGAAAATAACCCCGTATGAGGAAGGTAGTGGTGACAGTTAACAGTGATTGTCTTGTTGATTTAGTTCAGGTTTAAATTCCAATTCTTTTTTTTTTTTAAGGCAGAGCTTAGTGAGATATGAGAGTTCTGTGTCTTGAATTTTCAGTGTAGGAAATCCTACAATGCACTGAGGCTTATTTGGAGTTTTTCTGATCCTAGCAGCTCCAGCAGAAGGCAAATTGGAGTTGCTGAGTATTGGGTATATAGGAAGAGAATTTAAACCTCTGTATTGGAGTGCTGTTGAAGCATGACATGAAACAATCTACAGCAGCACATCTGAACTGTGTGATTGCCTTCTTCCACATCTTCTGTCCCTAATTTCCATCTCCAGCTGTGGGCAATGCTCAGTGCATTGATGGATCCTACCAGGAAGCCAAGCACCCCTCTGGGAGGTGCTGGCCTGCAGAGCACACACAGAGATGCACTCCTGTGTGATGCATGGATTTAGGGTGTGGATGTGTGCAGGTGTCTGTGCATGTCCTGTGGGATGTAACATGTACTATCTATCTTAGGGGCTATATTAAAAACCCCCAAGGCAACTTATTTTTGCAGTTAATGTGTGGTGATGGGTCTGTTTTGTTTTTACCAGGTAATGGAGTAACCTTGATAGTAGATACTCAGCAGCTGGACAAATGCAACAATAATCTTGCTGAAGAGAATGAAGCACTGGGCAAACCTAGAAATAAAACTTCAGAAACACTTAGTAAACATTCTTCAAATTCTTCATCAGGTCCTTTATCATCATCATCATCCACACTGTCCAGCTCTAGTGATGTAGTAAGTACTGGAGGTTTTCTGACTTTGCTTTTTTTAAATTTCTTCAGAGTTTTTCAGCTCTGATTTATATTGTCACAAAATACATTTTGGGAGTTCACAATCCTAGTCAGTTAATTCATCCAGAATCCTAACTTGCATAAGATGTTAACTCTTATGCAATTTCTACACATATAAGTTGCAGTGTGTTTCTGACACAATACATGTAGAAAGTCAATATAGTAGATACAAAGTTCCACAGCTCTCTTTTCTCTGGGAAACCTGTATTTCAAAAGCAAAAAAGACTGGTAGTCCTAAGCCACATGCTTTAAAAAACAAACAGGCCAAAAGCTTTGAACAAAAATCTGTTTGGGAATTCTATTTAAAAAAATAAAAGGCAAACCTCAAAACCAGAATCAGGCATCAATACATCTTTAAATCTGTTTTACTTGATGAGAATTCTGGATTGAAAGAATTTTAATATCTAGTAAAATAAACAAGTTTTCAGTTTTGTCCACTGTTAGCTTTATTTCTAAAGGAAAATTCACTTTTAGAAATACTCACTCTTAAGAAAAACTCACTAATCCTTTACATTTTCCTGAAGGATTCTGATGGAACACCTTGCAAAACCTCTAAACAGTTGAGTTGTCGCCAGTCTACCACAAACAGAGTGGGGTCACAAGAAGTGTCACTGGAATCCTCCCAGTCAAGTGGGAAAACACAAAATAGCCAAACAGCCAATACATCCAGCAACACGAACAAATCTCAGGTTTGTGAAATGTTTGAAAACAACAACTGTGTAGATTATTTGAATATTACACATATTCCCCATGGAAGGGTAACTTGTTCTGGAAAGGGAACACTGCATTTTTCACCTCCCTTTTGCCCCACTAAAAAGTTTCAGCACTGATCATGTCTAAAGCCACCTGGTTCTCTGTTAAGATACAGATGAATTTGCAACTGTGGCTTTCTCAGCTTTAACAAAGATGAAATTGGTCTGGCTTTATTTTGGGACACCAAATTTTCCAGAGTTATACAACCATGTTGCACCCATTTCCTCCTTTGCAAAAAGCACGTCAGTCCAGTTTTGATTGCAAAATTTGAGAAATGATGCATGCCTACACTCAGTGAAAAGCAGTCACCAAAAATGTGTGTTTAAAACTCTGACTGGCTGCTCTTTTAGCTGTTGATACTTGTTGATCTGTCTTCCACTAAGGGAGGTGAAGATTCTTTGCTGATACATGACATTCCCTCTCATTTTCCCCCGTAGACAAACATCCTTATGATGACACCTATCAGAGGTTATGCATTTAGGAGATTTCCCACACTGAGGAATGCTTCTGTGGCAACTCAGTATTCTGGAAATACTCTATGCCTCTAGTATACTACAGTATCCTTTGGATATGGATACACTTTTTCAGAATTTAGAACTTTTATGTTTGAAACATAGTCCAGAACCTTCTGGAATACTATTCCTGAAAATAATTCTGAAGACATGCCTCTTGTTTGCTGATGATCTGTCTTCTAACAAGACAGTTCACACACTAGGCCTTGGCCATGTGTTTGTGTTACTGGGCAGAACTAACTGCAGGCTGGAATGTGCACGTGCACGATCTGACATACCCTACATCTCTGAAAAGATGTGGCATGAGGTTAGTCCGGGATGAGATTTGGGCAATCTTCCTGGGTTGTTTTGGATTATGGACATTTCTGTAAAATACCTTTATACTTTCCAAAATCCCAAGTGCTCTGCTCCTCTCTCTGGGCCCGCTGGGGGCTAGAGATGAACATTTGTTCGCAGCCGCCCAAGTGGGAGATGGGCAGTGCTGCGCTGCTGTCTCAGCAAGGACCAGGCTGCTTCTGCCCCAGCAGCTTTTTCAGGTGTGCTGTTTCCAGCAGTCACCGTGCTCCTTACCCAGCAGCAGGGATGTGTGATGGCCACGCCTCATTCCCGTGGATTTACCGCGTTCTCTTTCTTCCACAGCATGGATCTGCACGGTTATTTCGCTCTTCCAACAAAGGCTTCCAAGGTCCAACAAACTCGAGCCACGGTACCTCAGTCACAAACAAACAACACCAGGGCAGCAAATCACACCATCAGTTTTTCCACGGCAAAAAGAGGAAACACAAGAGGGATGCAGCCCTGTCAGACCTTTGTAGATAGTTGCCTACTTTATGACTGTTCTTCTGTGTGCAATGATCTCATGCTACAGGATAGTTTGATAGTGACTCCTTGGATCTCTTCTGGAGCTTCAGACTGTTCAGACATAGATTAGCAACTGCATTTTTTTTTCCCAGCTCGCCACGGAACGGAACATGAAGATTGATCACTGCAAAAAAAAAAACCAGAAAAAAAAAAAAAAAGACAAAAAAGGAAAAAAAAAGGAAAAAATAATTTTTTAAAAAGAGGAAAAAGGCTGCTCATTTGATAAGTCATATGCTACAACAGGGTCATTTAGGATATAAAAGCTTGAATGTAAAATAAATGTATTTCCCATCAGCTCATGCTGACCTGTAGAGATAGTACTCAGTGTGTCTAGGGGGTGGTAACAAACAAAACACAAAAAATAGGAAAAAAAAAAGGCAAAAAATTGTATTTTGAGGGAAACCCAGCCTTTAAAGGTGAAAGTAATTTGTGCATGATTTTTTAATTATTTTTGCATATACTTACCATTTTATTGTGTATATATAGATGACCATATAGGAAAACTGACATTTGTAATAGTGGATTTGTTAATACTTTTTACATAACATTACTGTTTAAATTGTAAACATAAATTTTTCTCAGGATTAGTTTGGAAAATAATCTGAATTGTCATCTTAACATCCATATAAAGAGACATTACTAGTTATATTGCTCAGAATTTCTTTTCTTGGCATTTGGAAGATCTGATAGAACTTTTGATCTGCAAAAGCTGTTCCTCTGAAAGAAAGGTTTATGGTGGCAAATGAAGATTTTCATTTGTATAAAGTGTACATGTACTTTGTGTAGACACTGAGCTTGTCATCTCTGAGAAGTAACCTTCACCTTGTTTTCTAGAGTGCCATCATTTCAGGCAATGGGGTTTTATAGTTGCATCCTTCTCTTCCTCCCCTTGGTGGTCTCTCCTCGACCCTTCCTTCTTTTTTTTAAAGAAACAACGTAAGGCCACTCGGGGTTGGGGGTTTTTTTTGTTGTTTGATTGATGGTGGTGATTGTTTTCTTTTTTTTTTTTTTTTTGGTTTAAAAAAAAACAAAACAACAAAACTCAGTTTGTTACAGACGTTTGCATTCCTGGGCTGCTTTAATCCCATGCCTCCTTGTTTGTGCCTTTCCTCCCCCTTCCAGGTCTGGGTTTTTTTGTCTTTTATATTTTTGCTAACTCCTGTAGGAGATGATAACTGTTGAAGCTTTAAGTAAATTTTACAATTAAAGTATTTTTTTCTCACTCCCCTCTTAGGCATTTTTATATTTACACTTAATTATTAAAAACAAAACAATTTCAAATAATGAAATATACTTTGTATTGCCTTAAAGACCCAAACCTTTCATATCTCATAATATTTCTTCATTGACCTAGTTCTCATTTCATTGAAACTCCACATGTGTGTGGTCAGTCACATCACAAGTCTAGGTTGCAGTACCTTCGATGCCATGAATGCGAATGAAATGTAAAATTGCACTCACAGGCATAGTTTGGAACAGGAGTTGGGACACTTCAGTGCTAGAGAGTTAAGTGGCATTTCCTTTCACATATTTCTGTAAAGAGGAAAGTCTGTGCTTGGCGTACGTGGCTGTATTAAATGCAGCAGTTCCGAGACGATGCTTTTATAAAAAGTACTGTTAGCTTTGAGAAACTCTTTTTATACATTTACAGAATACTACAGACCAACCTGACCTTCATGGGCACTAATGAGTGCAATGATTTTTAAAGTAAAATGAGACCAGAACTGATGTCATCACTTAAATTAATAAATATTCTCAATGTGTTAAAGTGTTTTACTTCAAAAAGGAAAATATATATATTCCAAAAATACAGAAAGTCATAACATTTACTCCAACACTACGCTTAAGTGATGTTAATTTGACAATTTTTTTAATTTTTAGAGTCATATTTTAATTTGATCAGATAATTTTATCAAGATGTTCAGCTTTTCTTCATAGAAACTAGTAAAAGTTGTACCACATTATGCATAGTCACTATTTATTTTGTTTTAGATTATTGTGAATGTGTAGACTTATGTTCACCGCTTAGGGAACAATTATTTATAAATTATATTAATCCAGTATTGTTAGCTGCTATTAGCAAAACTGTTCCAAAACTTAATACTTGCAAAGATCTGTATCGCATTTACCACACTGAAGTGTTTTTAAAAGAATCACCCTCATTGTTGAAAGCAAATGTACTCCTAGGGTGCAGATATTAGTGTTCCAATAAGCATGTGATAATTTTAAGGTGGTGGTAGCGGGAAGATAATCTTGATTCCATTGGGAATCTTAGGTTTGCCTCAATTTATGGTTTTCATAAATTTAATGGAAAATAGCTTTTCCTGGACTGCTCAAGTTTCTTTTTGGTAAACAGTATCTTTCTAAAAGAAAAAAAAAAAAAAGAAAAAAAAAGAAATGAAA
>VZRX01001496.1:503041-588039 GCA_013398075.1 Notiomystis cincta
TTTTTGGAAAAAAGATTTTTTCAAAAAAAAAAAAAAAAAAAAAGAAAAAAAAAAGAAAAAAAAAAAGCATGAAGGAAAAATTGAGGTATTTTACATTGCCTCAAATGACCAGCATTGTATTCATAAAATACTGTATATCTTGCAAAACTTTATTTAAACGGAACAGTTGAACTGTTCGTTTTTCAATCTGAAGTAAAATACTTTCAAGACCTTTTAGTTTGCCTGCTCATTTGTCTTGTACATTTCATCTCTGTATTTGACTCAAGTCTAATTCCTTTTTGAGTTTCAATACTTTTGTGAAGATTTTGTGAATATATGAAAAAAATAAATGTTTAATCTAACTACTGCAGTTTATCACCATTCTTGACACCCTGTCTTCCCCTTCACAGCACTGTGCAAAGAGTTCCTCCAGTAGCAGTTTTGGTAATGTCTGGGTCTGTGCCTGGAGTTCAGGAGCTGATTTTGTTCAGGTGGCCCTGGTCTGCTGCTTTTCCTTTCAGGACAGCCAGAGCAGAGTCTGTAAGCCTGAGAATAAATGGAAGATAATACATGTGTAAAGGTTTCTTAATGTATGATTTTTGCCTGATTTTCATCCTCAAATACATAGGAAACTTGTGGAAGGATCCATTTGTTTTGTCTTCCGAACTTGTCTTTCGGGGTGGTGTTGCTGCCTGAAGCTGCCATGCTGAGGGGGGGTTGTGTAGAACTGTGCAAGAGTTAATTGGATTTACTTCCAGCTAAAATCCCTGTTCAGCAGTTCCTGAAGCACTGATGTTACTGAAGTGTGTTCCTGTTGTCCTTTCCTGGGAGATGTGCACATATTCCAAGCTCTGGTAGTTTTTCCCTCTGGTGGTCCACCACAGACATTGGAAATACATAAATAAGCTGAAATGTTCATGTATCTTCCTGTTTGGCATGAAACTGATTTGCTGAGAATCTTTTAACTGAAAAGAAAATTGATCAAATGTTGTTTAGAGTTAAAAATCTCTGTATTTGTTAATTGTCAGTCTTTCTCCCTTGTGGCAAAAAGAAACTGAAATGTAAGTAAATCTTCCTGTTTGTGAGATATAACATGGTTCTGTTTCCTCAGGATTTACAGCTGAGGTTTTTTAATACTAAAAGCAAGCTTGTTTCCCTAGAATTAAATCTTTAGAAAATAATAGTAGTCCAGTGGCTGGTCCTTTCAAAAAGGACCTTTTCCATTTTATGTCTGGAGTCCTCATGAGTGTATCCTAAATATAATGTGAGCAGCTGGTTAGAAAATAATCTTACCTATAAAATGTATTGTAAATAAATGCAGCCAGCCATTTGACATCTTGATGGATGTTAAAACTCACGATAGATCTTAAAACTGAATGTTTGACTCCAACTTTATTTCCTAAAGAGTGAAAGCTGAAGGAGATAAAGTGTGTAATTACTCAAGAAGGGAGTATATTTACCTCTGTAAAGAGGCTGTAACAAAAAATAAATTCAATTATTTCAGCTACAGTTCAAGGGCAAAAAGTGATTATTCTGCTGATTCCTAGAACTTGATTCTTCTGCTCAACAATGCAAAATAATTTTCTAAGAATCAAGTTTATTATGTCTTAAAACTATTTGTTTTGAAAGTTCAGATTTTGAGAGCTTTATATTCTACCTGATTTATAGTGGTTTAAAAAGCTTTCCTCAAAAACATTTTCTGAGTGCAGTGAGCTAAATGTATGTTTTGACTGTACTTATAGGGGTTATTTACTAGCAGTTCTGACAGATACCTTATTCATTATTTCATCTACAAGCTGAAAACAGCTTTGCTGTTCTCACAGTGCTTAATTTCATCATGGTCATAGGTTTTCCTGTGCCAAAGTACTCTTAGGCTCTTCCCTGTAGTAATTTGCTCTGAACCCTAATGAACTAACCTTCAGAGTTGATTGTTAGGATGTTTGAGATGATCCCAGGGAGAGAAATATCCAACACCAAGAATCCTTTGCAAGTTACTTAATGCCCCAAGTAACACAGGAGTTAAAATTGGAATGGCTTTACTGAGTCTTTGCAAGCCCAAAGTTTCTGTCAAATACCTGCTTGAAAAGAAAACAAAGGAAAGAGCCAGAAAGTGGCTGTTACTTGGGCATGGTAGTGCTAGGTCAAATTAATGTACATTTCAGATTACTCTAAAATTTAGAACAGCTATTTTTAAAAAGCTTTGATTTTAATTATTTGTCTCTTTAGTGGTTGGCCCACCATGATAATTTTATTAACCTGTGGACTCCAAGAACTTGTAAGAGAGAAGTGTGGTGCCTTTGTTGGGCACCCTGGCCATGCTGTTCAATGGATCTTTCTCTTTGCAATAGCCAGCTCAAAGATCTGTTTCCATTTGCTCCTTCCTGTAGCAGTGCAGAATGTGGATGAAACTGGGCAGGAAAAAGAATGTGAATTTTATTTTGCTGTAAGTTAATCATCAAAAGTTGATGGGATTCTGAAAATTTCAGTACATGTATAAGTAGAGGAAGAGAAAAAGTCTTGGGTATCCTCTGCATAAAAGCCATTAGGAGGAATGTCATCTTCCTGCTTCCAAGGTGCATGAAAGTGAGGTGCTCTGGGGTTTCCCTGTGCTCAGGCATTACCAAATGGCCTCAGCAGTGAATCTCTTGAAGGTATCTCTGCTCTGCAGCAGGTTTAAATAGCATTTGACATTTGAAACTTGCTGCATTGAGTTTCCTAATCCTTTTTCAGCTTTGAGCCCACACTTTGGTTTTTGGTGCTAAATGTGGCATTTATCAAATCCTGTCCAACAGGTTATAGTAAAGCACAGAAGGGATGTAGATCGTTAGTTCTTTAAGAAGGGTATTTCCTGCTGCTACAGCAGGTCTTTAAAGGAAAATAGACCAAAACCCCATTGACTGAGCAGGCTGAAGAAGGAATATGTCCCCTTCGCCCCCACCTATCCATAGCTGAAGCTAGTTTCTGTGTAAATTATTCGACAATCTAAGTTGGGATTTTTTTAGTCTTTCTGTATAATGAAGTCCTACTTTCCCACAGAGCAAAACTCTGCCAGAAAAAACCCACCTGACTATGCAAGAGCTGGCTTGTAAAGAATGCATTTGTAGTGGTAGAGAAATCTGAGGAACCGTGCATGCCGACTTGGTGAGTGCTTTGCTTGTTTAAAATAAATAAAATGCTCTTGTGCGGGTATATAAAACGACTTTTGCTTCTGTATGAAGCAATGTTTGACTCTTGAGCTTAAAGATCATTAAGCAATCAAATGCTTCTGAATAGCTATTAGTGAAACTAATCTGTGCTCTCAGCTGCATTTTCCCAGGTCTAAAGTTCATTTGTTGTGCTAGATTTGGTGACAGTGAAATCTGAAAATAATCCTGGTTCAAATTGCTCATTTATGCTACCTGGCAATGTAACACAAAAATATCTGTTCTGAACTTAAAGCTCCCATCTTAAAAAACCAAAACCAAAATCCCCAAACAAATCCATCTTGCTGGTCTGTACACAACAGATTATTGCACCAGGAGTGTGAAGAAATATTTTTCTTACAAAAACAACATGATGTGGTTTAGGTGAAATGTGCATTAATGGTTGCTGTTTGCATTTCCCTCCTCCTGTGACCTATTTCCAAACAGGACTGTTGTTCATTCTTACAATAACTAGGAGACTGATTAAGGCTGGGTTGGGGTTTTTTTCTCTCTTCACTATAGTGGATCTTGGATCAAGCTCCTTTGTGGTTGCCTGGTAATGAGTAACTATGAAAAGACCGTCAGAAAAATCAATGGCTAACCCAACAGCAGGTAGAAATCTTTCATATTGTCTTCCTTCAATGCACTTTTGCTTTTCCTTTTCAAAAATGTTCACGGTGCGTGGGAGGAATAACTTATAAAACAATGTATTTACTTCTATAAGATTGTTTTGATCCCAAAGTGTCTTACTAACCCCATGTTATGATATCAACCTTTATCCATCAAGATAAGGTCATAAAGCATAATTGCTGACAATTTCAAGTATGTCTGACCTGCAGTGTGTGCCACCTACTGAATCACTCTGTGCAGTGTCTAAGCCACCAACTCCAACTACAGAAGGTGCTATATAAGCAGTTAGATAAACTGCTTTATGGTTTTTGTATGCAGACAGTAGCAGCTTCAGGTAGTGGTAACTCCCCACAGAACCCCACTAATCTAAGGGTAGAGCTGAGAAAACTGAGTTTTGTTGCAAAAAAATATTGGCACAAAGTTAGTAGGGTGAAAAGCCAAGGGGGAAAGCAATACTGGCTCCGAGAAAGGGGCTGCCCTGGCATCTTTCTGTTGTGCACAGGGGCAGCTTTGGCTCAGGGCACTGCCCTGGACCTGCTCCCCTGCCCCAAGGGCTTTTAACGAGTCAGCACTTCTGAGCTGTTCAGAACAAAGTCACATGATGGTCTGTCAGCAGAACAAACTTCTTGGAGAGTGCAGGCAGGCACAGACGTCGGGAATCTGGAAGCTGAGGCATTAATGGGACAAAGACAGAATCCAAACTTTGCCATTATAGAGAGCACTGGTCTGGTACCTTTCACCTGCATGGACAGTCTGATCTTTAAAAAAACAAACCAAAACAACACCGAAATCTTCAAATGCACTACTGCACTTTATTTCTATTGAATAAAGTGATGTTTTACTTGACAATTTTACAGGAGTATTCTTTGAAGTAAAAGGCATAGAAAACAATAACGGGTCATGAAATAATGCAGTTCTATAGTTTCTGTTTTATGTAATTCTTTTTATAGTTATCACACTTAGACATAAAAAACTGTCCACAAAAAACAGTAGTTGTGAACTATAATCACTGTATTTGTTCATTTGTGAGAGTCTTAATGTTCTGGTGCTGCTTAGTGAGGGAAAACTATAATAAAAAATTGTGATGAACTGGTGAAACACTAAAAGGACATAAATTAGGACTGATGTTTATTTCTTGGATGTCATTATTGGAAAGTTATTTATTTTCATTTCTTCTTTAGTGTCTTCGTCAGTGTCTCAGTTTTTACAGGCTTTTCCTGCCTTTGTGCCTCATCTGGCCTGCATAGCACATCACAGCTGTCCTGTATCCCAAACTGGCTGCTGGCCTCACTTGAGATTAAATTTTATGAGCTGGATGGACCATTTTTAAAGAACAGAGAGTATCCATTTTGGATACATTTCTGTTAGAAGCTAGCTAGGTTTCTTTCCAGTTCAAATTTTATTCTAATGCCAGGAACAACCAACTATCATGTGGACATGCTAAAGCATCAGACAATCCTTACCTGATGAAATTAATCACTGCCCAGCTGATTTCAGTTAATAATGTGTTGTACTGAAAACAAATGTAGTGAAGATGCAATGTGAGCATAATTTTACTGTTACTATATCAATAAATTCTAAGATTTTATTGCAAAGGAGAGAAACCTTTGCTGTTGGAAACTTGAGGTTACACTAAGAGTTACCACAGACAGTCTGGTTTTGTTGAATTTAAGGTGAGTTCTTCCACTGATTTCACTGATAGCAAGCAGGACTATGATTTCAGGATAGTAAGAAACTAAAGTATTTTCTTCCTCTCACTTTTGGGAGAGATATTGTATTGGTTTGTTTGAAAACACCAACTACTTGGAGGAAAACACTCCATTTCTCAGCATAAAGGAAAATAAAGGGAGAGTTATGATTTTGCTTTGTATTCTCCTTTTTAAAATCCCCATTGTGATCTACATAAACTAATCTTCAAGAAGTAAGTTAATTTCACAAGCTCAGTGAGATAATATAAAAGGCTACATTCTCAGGTAATAGAAAAAAATTTTACTTCATTGATTTCACAGTAATTGGGCTACATTGATTTAATCAGATGAAGTTTGTCAGTTTGTCCACACACTTTTAGAATTGATTTGTAACAGGGCTGGGTGGTTTTTGGTTTGTTGTTTTTGTTTGAGTTTTTTTTTTTTTTTAGTAAATCCATGTTTCCTAGAGGATTCTTTTAGAACTTTGTGTTCTAGAATTGTTTTCCAATTTACGTAACAGCATTTTCTCCTAATAATATACATGGTCCATTTGTTCCTTACTGATTTTTCCAAAGTATTCTTCTTTTCTTTCCAGTATACCCTCCTGGCTACTAATGCAGAGATCCTGAAAGTGCAAATTGGAAACAGTTAGCTAAATAGTTTCATCATTTGCTGCGAACATAAAACGATCTGTTCTTCTCTGTGTTCTTTCAATCAATAACATCTTCCATTTTGTGACAAACTCCACCTGCAGTGTTAGGGCACCTAATAGGGAAATGGCCTTCCTTTCATTTATTTTCCTTTCTTGTGTAACTTACCAATTAATAAAAAGAGTGGCTCCTCAATAAAGACCATCTAACAGTTTTCTAGGAAGCCACAGACCAGATTGTCTGTCATTGTTGAGAGTCATTAAATTTCTAGAAGAAAATGTTCCATTTTAGTACAGGTCAACTTGAGTATACAGAAAGATTTAAAGCCCAGTCTGACCCACAGCCCTTGGTTCAGTACAAATCACACCTGCAAGTACAGGTAAAAACGCTTAAGCAATTAACCAGGCACTGGTTTTCCAAGGAAAAATGCATTTTCTTGTTCTGGAGACAGAATCTTAAGAATGAACAGGAGCTGCAGGTGTTTCTTTGGGTGTTAATCCAGGAATTCAAACAAAACTTCCTAGGCCAGGTTCTGGAGCTGCAAGTGGTGGGACTTGTATTCCTGAGTCCCTTGGCTCCTCTAGGAAACTCTGCATAAGCGCCTTGGTCACACACTTCTCTGCATTGTTGCTGCCTTCCCTAATTAGCATTTCCCAGTGAGCTTGAAGTTTTCTTTGGAGAAATTTCCACTGTCCCACTAACTTTAATGAAATCTCTAGTGTTAGAAAACATGATTGTCTTTCCAAGTCAGCTAAGAGTCTTTGACAACTTTAAAACAAATAACAAATAGGACAAGAGACCTCAATAACTTTTCATGTCCTTAAAGAAACATGTATGACATCTATTGCTTTGTTTACAAAAAGCAGCAAATTATTCCCCAAAGTTTGTTCAATTGATCCAAGAGCCAAAAATGCAAACCATGTAGCAGCAGTGAAACTCTGCCTTCTCTTTAGCCAGGCTGAAGCAGTGAGATGCTCCTGCATTTAGCAGCCCAAACCTAATGGCCTTCAGCAACTGATTCTAATATTGCCCTGTAAATGAGGGTGACAGCAATGTGGGAGCTCAAAATAATGTCTTGCTACATCCTTCCTAAGCATGTCGTGCCTAGCACGTTGGGATTGTTCTATTATTAGATATCTTTACAGGAAATAGAAAATAATTTACTCGAGTTGTTTGTCTCGTTCTCATAATTGATCAGTGGCCAGAGAGAGTGGAGTGTGTGCAGATGCACACTGGTAAATAGATGCTAAATCCCATCCAAAACAAACAAACAATATTCTAATAAATGCTTCCTACTGTAGAGTTCATTAAAGACAACATTTTATTTCTGGCTTTCTGAATCAGAGTCATGAAACTAGCGATGAAAAGCTGAAATTATGGTTGTCTTGGTCACAGCTTCTGGGTATTTGAGGAACTACAAAAAGGCAGCATGGTGAAGCATGCTACCCTACACACTGTGGTGTTGCAGGATGCCAAAGGGATATTTAAAAGGAGTAAATATATTAAAAGTCTACCTGCTAATTTTACAAGTGCAACTTAACATATCATGCTAGTTTATATATAGTTTATCTAACCCACAAAACCGTCTGCTCTAGATTAATTTTCAAATTTTTCCTCAAGGCTTAAAAGAATATTTTCCAAGGTTCTAAATATATTTCTGATTTGCTTTCGTCACATATTTATTTGGTCAGCAACCACCATCTGAGTCCTAACTGACTCATTTATGGGAACCCCTGAAAATCTGAGTGTTGAATCATTTTGCAAATAAAATTATTTAGAAACAAATGCTGTCATCTCCTTTATTGCTATGAATAGTACAAGCATGCACAAACTGAAGGCAGGTTCAACCCACGGTGACTTACTAAGAAAAAAATGTAAAGCCCTCACATGAGAATTATTCTTGAAGTTTACTATGTTTTTCTATGTCTGCTCCTTTTAAAAATAGTGATCTGTCCCTGTTTCATAATGATTCATGGCCCTGGTACTTTGGCAATTTACATTGAAGCAGACATCTGAATTGTACAAACCAGACTCCTGTAATGCTCTATACCTCACTTTGCAACTGCATGTGTTTTACATATCCTATCTACAAATGACTTACACAGAAAACTAAACATTTTATTTTATTAGATTTTTATCTGCAAATGTGTTGCATTTTAACTAAACCTCTAAGACTGTTTATGATATAGTTATTCAGTTCAATCCTGAGAAAGATTAGATTAGATTAGATTAATACCCTGACTTTATATACTCAATATGTACATATCATTGTAGAGCTGTTAGATATTTTTCTTAGCAAGAGCTTGAAAACAATAATGGTTGCTTGTCTGTGAAGAACACTTTCACAGAAGCAAATACAACCCTAGGGATTGCTGTATTCAGATGTGGACATTTCAGATGGACCTCCCATGAGGTCCACTACATTTCCACAGTATCCCACATTTGCAGCTCCCACATATGCATAGGAAATTTATTTGAGATCAGTTTACAGGGGCAAAAGATGAGCCACTAAAAGCTCAGGTGAGATGTTGTCATCACCCAGGAGAGAACCTTGTGGCTGGGTGGTGGCGCTGAGCAGGATCCCAGCAGTGCCAGGTGCTCTCCAGTAAGGGGTGGTAGCATCTGCTGGTGAAAAGCAGCCCTGGCCGTGCTTCAGCTGCCAGCACTGAGAGAAACGAGAGCAGAAAAAGAACGGGGAAGCCTGAGTGTAACATGTGCAGGAGGCAGCGAACTGGGTATAAATTTCCTTATTTTGAGTTTGATTTTTTTTTTCCTTTTACATACTTTTATTTTTTGCTAAAAATATGTTACAGTAATTGCTGATAGTTTAAGAGTAACCTGCACAACAGTATACATAAAGCACTTGGAATGCTTTGGAGCTGCTACCATTAAAAAAACCCTACCATGTCAGTCGTGTTGAATCATGCAGGAATTTTAGATCTTACTCCGGGATAGCAAATACTTTTTGTGGGTATACAGAAATGATGTTAAGCAATCTGTGTACTCGGAAGGTCCACAAAGTTTTGATGAAGTGATAAATTGAGTCCATCTGTTCTGAAACGACTCCATTTATGATCTCAGCAGAACAATGAATTTTCCATTTCCTGCAGTTTTTAAATCTTGTTATCTAATCCAGCTTCCAGTGAAGACAATTCTTTTTAACAATCATTTTACTAGAAGATCCTTCTCCTTTCCCCTAAGAAATGGTCTGAACAGCCTGTGCATGGCTTCCATCTGAATGCTCCTGTAATTTCCTAGTGCACCCTACGTCCAGACCAGCAGCAGAAGACCAGGGTATGATTGGGTGCCTTGCTCGGGACTGCACGTACAAGTGCTGCAGGGCAGGGTTCAGAGGAGCAGAGTCCAGCTCACCTGCTGCACAGCCCTGTGCCTCACGTATGTAACCCCTTCTCCAGCTCTATTCCTTATCTGTGGTCTCACGCTGCTGAAACTGGACTTAAATTCCTTTCTGAAATTCCCAGCCCCAGCAGCCTGGAATCATCCTAAAGGCTGGGCAGTCTCAGAGAGCGCAGCCTTTCCTATTTTCCCAGCGATATCAGACCGGGAGCTCAGAGCCACCGAAAGCTGCCGTGCGTGCGCCGAGCTGCTGCTCCCTCCGAGAGCCAATTCAAGCACATCGCTCGGGCCTGCGGAGAGGGGAGAGCACCAGCTGGCTGGCAGCACACAAACACCATTTGTATTTAGTTACTAAGGTATTATTGCAGTAATGGTACGGCCATGGATGACTAACACGTGGCTGGAGCTGCAGATAGCTGGGCACACACCTGCCAGCCATGGGCTGTGTGCGGTTGCCAGTGACTAACAGCTCACCAGATAAGATTAATCCAAAAATCCATGGAAATCAGCATTTCTTTCTGTTGCCTCCAGCGAGCTATGCATTGGACTTGATGTGTGGTAGGGCCAGGCTCCTTCTGAATTAGCGGCCATCTGTTCAGGGCTGGATACTCTGAGGAATCGTTGCCGGCCCGGTGAAACTCGCACGGAACCGCCTGTGGGACTCAGGGCGGTGCAGCAGGGGCGGCCCGGGGCCGCGGGGTGGCCGCAGGTGCAGCCGGGTCCCTCAGGTGCAGCCGGGTCCCTCAGGTGCAGCCTGGTCAGGGCCCTTGTCCCCGGGTGAGCCTGGCGGTGACGAGGTTGGGAGTCCTGCCAGCAGCACCACAGCAGTGGCCAGATGTAAAAACCTGGCTGTAAACTTTTGTATTTTTCAGTGTCCTGGGCAGAAATTTGTTTCCACCGCTGTATCAGCGTGAACGCTGATGGGGGGACACAGGGACCCCGCCGAGCTGTGCGGGACGGGGTGCGGCAGACCCGGGGCGGGGCAGGGCTGAGGCGGGGAGCCCCTCACGATGGGAGGGAGCCCCTCGCCCCTCGGGCTGCCCCGGAGGTGCCGCGCCGCTCCCCGCGCAGGAGGAGAGGCAGAGCAGGAGGGGCGATGCCGCCGCGGTCCCGCCCTCGCCGCGCCGGGGAGGCTCCGCGGGCCCCAGAGACACCTCGGGCGGCGGCAGGAGGAGGAGGAGGAGCAGCAGCAGGAGCAGCAGCGGCAGCAGCAGCGGCAGAGCCCGGTCCCAGCCCCGACCCGCTGCGTGCTGCTCTCCGCCGGCCGCAGGTGAGAGCCCGCCCGGGAGGGGAGATGCCCCGGGAGGGCGCGGGGGTCGCGCTACGCGGGGCACGGCACGAAGAGTGGAAGGCTCGATAGGTTTCCCTTATTATGGTTATTTACTACCTCGTGTGACACCACTTGATACACTTGGGAACAGCGAACAAACGTTGAGGCCCATAAACCTTTTCTCTAAGTTTATTTTGCTCAGAAAAGGCGGATTTGGTAAAGCTGCGAGGCCTGAGTGTTGGCGCATGAATGGAGAAGTTGGGGGTTGTCTTCTGCTCTCAAAAGCCAAAAGCTGACTGCTTTTTAGTAAGGGTATTTGGGATCCTTTTCGGATTGCACTTTTTTAACAGAAATAGGGCTTTAAACTACTGAAGGAGGTACTTAAATACCAGGGTGAGGTTGAAATATCGGCAGAAGTTTGGCTTGTGTCTTTTTTTCACTACTGAATAGGTAAGTTATTTTTCCACATGGGATGTTAAAACACTTTAAAACACAGTACAGTGTTGGATCACTATTGCTGGGCTCTGATGCTTGCCAGTGGCAGGTGAAGGATTTCCTAGAATAGGGTCATGTCATCACCAGCGACCCAGGACCACACTCAAGTCTGTTAAGTCTGAGACTTCTGTCATGAGCAGTAAGGATGTGGTCAGCACAAGTGCTGGGAACTGGGCAGAGACACTTTGAAACCCTCTTTGGACACACAAAGTAAATATGCAGTGTAAGGTTTGAATTTGGCTCAGCATAGAAGTCTGTTTTCCTCCTGTCAGATGAGTTATATTTTATTTGCATTATGGAGGGCCTGACACGCTCGGTTGCAGCCAGGACCATGCTGTGATAAGTGCTGTGCAAATACAAGGTGGGGAAAATCCACACAAATGTACCTAAAAACTTTGGATTAGAATCTGAAGTGGTTGAGATTTATTATAGGAAATAAAGCATCTGGGCCCTGCAATATGAAAATTTCTTCATAGTGGGAAATAGGATGTAAATGCATCAGTGACCTTACTGCTTTCTGATGAGGTTCATGATGAGGGGGTTTGAGGGGGGTCAGTTTTTGTTTCTTTATTGGTTTGGGGTTTTTTTGTGAACAGAAATGAGGGACCTGGGAAACTTCTAAAAGGAACTCACCTAAAAAAAAAAAAAAGCAAAGAGATATGAACTTGTTTACTTTATATCTTAAAAGGAAAAGTACTATAAAGAAATTCTGTAGCTATTATGTATTTTGAAGACTAATAAGAATAATTTCCAATACTATTTTTAACAAGCAGGATTCCAGGAGAGAAAGAGAAAAATTCTAGTAGGGCTTAATGCTTATATCTAGGTCAGAAGTAAATACATTTTTTGTTTGTTTAGTTATCTTGATCTTTCAAATGTTGAAGTCTTGATCTGGGCAGATTTTTATGATCTCCTATAGGTCAAAAAAGAATATGTTGAGGTGGATGGCACAACCTGTGATACAGTGCACTCCCTGCAGTGTTGTGTCTGTAGTGAATGATGTATTTCTGAAAAAAGTCCTCACTGCCGTGGGTGACATTAAAACCAGTATTTGCCAAAGTCAGCACACCTTGACAGTTTCCCCCATCCAGAAGTGTGGAACAGAAACTCAGGGGTATGTGGAATACCTCTCTGAAAACAGTAAGCCAATACGGGTTTCTAATGGCCATTATAGCATATTATTTTTGCTTCCAGAAGCCATTAGTAACAGCAATTAGGGTCATTGGGGGTTCTTGTAAAGCAGCCATTAAACTTCTTAAATTTTTCTTAATGAAGCTAATGTCAACACCATTAAGAGTAAACAAGGGAGAGATTTCGTTCCCTAATGAACGCGGGTATTTATGTCCTCATGGCTTGTGCTAAGTGAAAGAGCAGGTGCTGGTTGGGAGCTAATTAGTTTAAGGTGTAAGCCTAGGGATGATGATCACTGTTTTCTACTAAGGTGGGTGTCTGTGTAATTGCCAGTTGCTCTTAAAATTAAAAAAAAAAAAAAAAAAAGACAATATTCACCATGGAATTACAATAAAATCTCTAATTGAAATCTTTGATTTATTCTGGTGTTACGCTTTTGACCTGGATTCAACATTACACAATTGATCAAAATGACTTGTTCTGATTTTAGCGTATTATGAATTATTTTATTAGGTAAAACATAGGGTGAAACACTTCACCCAGTGATTGCTCCCTCAGTCCTACAATATATGTTGAAACTACGTTTGATCTTCCTGAGAAAGGACCCAAACTACCTGGGATTTCTTTCCGATCAATACAGCGTAACAGTCGAACCGCGCTCAGCATCTTCAAAGCCCCTGCAGTGGAGGGGCCAGCTGGTGTTTTCCTGTGTAGAAATTGCCTTCCGTGCCCCTCGCGGGGCGTTTTATCTCCGGCACAGCCGGCCCGGCCTGTGGGGGCAGCGGGCGCCTCTGGCTGCGCCCTGGGCCTCCGAGTGCCCCTCGCTGCTCTCGGCCGGTGCTGCGCTCCCGCTGACGAACAGCTGGGCTCGCGAACCGCCCCGAAGGCTCGGGAGCGCTGCTAGGGAGCTACAGACCTCCCCAAACCAGCAAGGCTTTCCCGGTGAAAGCCGGGGCCCGGCCGAGCCCGGGGTCTCTCCTTATGAAACCCGGCCAGCATTCAAATGGTGAAGCGCAGTCTCTCTCAAGCACATTCGAGGAGCCCACCGGCTCTTTCCGAGGCTGAATACGGCACAAAGAGGGAGATAATCTATAGAATTAGCATCTGCAAAGTTTCGAGATGATTCCTTGCTAAACCGACAGGATGTTACGGTGTGAAATAGTGTGTAAGCCCCGTGCAGTTAGATCATCTTGTATTGCCATAAGGAAGTGCAACTTCTTCCTCAGGCCATTACAGCACACTTCATGAAGAGCCTGTCTTGTGTCTGCTAAAAAAAATGAGTTTTATATTATACATTTTGAGAACAGTAAAGACATCGATCTTGGATTTTCTCCTACTCTTACAAAATCAGAATGTTTTCACCTGGAAAAAAATGCTGTCTTAAAAAATGAGGAGTTTTACAACTTCATAATAAATATCATTATCATTGTTATCTCCAGAGACTTGGAAATCACTCTAAGTAGCTGTAGCTGTTTGTCTTTCACCTCTGAGACCTTCCTGAGGCTCCTGAGGTGGGATGGAGGCTCAGTCCTGTGGTGCTGAGCAGCAGGGTAGTTCACATGCAGGCAGGGGGCAAGCCATGCATCAGATCTTTCCTTTGGAAGTGGTTTTCTTTGCTTAATAATAACATATGACAGCATAAATATGCTGTAATGATATTTCCTGCACACCATGTGTAGGTTGCTACTGCTGAATGTTGCCTCTTCAGAGTCAGTAAAATTAAGGTGTAAAAGGTGGAATGATTTTGTCGAGGTTACTCAAAGATAAACAGCAGAATTTTAGTAGAACCTGGGGCTGTTGTTCTTTTTCTAACCAAAGCATTGCTTTACCTCAGTACCTTGGATTTATGACATGGATCAAAATGTGCCCTTCAAACAGCTTTGTTTTGTGTAGTCTCTTTTCACTAGCACTTTTGTAAAAAACAAACAAACCTCCTCCTCTGTAGCTGCTGGTTTGATTTTTACAGCACAGGCCCTGCAGTTTAGAGGCTTCAGCTCTGTTGGTGCTTTAAAGAAGAAAGCAAGTCAAAACTGGCTCTCCTGTGACAGCAGGGCTGTATCCACTGCTTTTCCTAAGAGCTTCCTTCACAGCTAATGGCCAAAATGTTCCTCTCCTAACAGCTCTTCTGTAATCCTCTTTTCAGCATTAAAAGTAGCTTCTGGTCTGTAATTAGAGAGAGGGAGCCAACAGGGTGTGTTTAACTTTTGTCTCTGGGCACAAAACTAAGGTGAATAAATAATGACTCTGGTTAAAAACAGAAATAACAAAGATTACCAAGGCTGCAACTGGTGTAAGTCAGAGAAAGGTGACAAGTTCCTTTGAGCAGAGCTGGCTGTTTCTGGCAACCCCTGCCTCAAGTGCCCCGTGCTCACTGCAGTGTCTGTGTTTGCTCAGGTTGCTGCTGGGCCTTTCTGACAAAGGAAAGTGAAGGAGGAAATTTTCAGGCTCATTCTCCAGTGTCCTGCATCCCTTAAGAGCAGTGACAGGGCTTTGTCCCACCTTCTGTTCTGTGGGATGCACAAGTGCTGTTTGTCATGCAAGTTGTCACTCAGCCCACAGCAAAAGGAATGTATTTTGCTGAGGTGTTCAGCAAGAATAGCAGTAAATTCTTTTTTTTTAAAATAATGCTGCCTTGTAATTGGCTTGTTATAAAGCCACAAGCATAACCTCAGAATCAATACGAAAATGCTTCAAAAGGCTTTGATAAAGTTGTCAGGTCTTGAGACTGCATGCTTTATTTCAAGGAAGGAGACAACACAGTAAGTGTTTTATAGGTAGACATGTGTAGAAATAGTTTACCTGTGACTATATAGTTTTGGATTTAGGTTGTTACTTTCACTCTGTGGATTTCTGTTATGACTAATAATGATAAGTTAACATTTCAATGAGTTGAATAAAATATTGCAGTAAGATGGTCTTCATTTGTAATATAGCCTGGGTTTCAGTCATTACTTACTTATGTACTTAATGTCCAGTCTGGGACATTTTCTGCTTTATTTATATAAAAATATACATTCATTCTGGGGGTTCTTTGAAAGAACTAGATGATCAAACCACTCAGCAATGACTAATTCTTACCTGAACACTGTTTTCCCTCCAAGTAACCAAAATGGTGAGGGAACAAGCGTTCCAATGGGATGACAGAGCACGTGGAAGGGCTGGGTGAGGAGTGCAGCTGGGGAGGAGCCCACAAAGGTGGATTGGGACAGACTGAGCTCACTGAGGTTTATTCAAACGCAGCTGAAATTCATGGAAATGGGGATAAAGCCCTGATCATTTAAATGCCAGCTACTCTTAGCATTTGGCTCGTGTCATCCTGAGCCCATCTGTTGTGGTATTTCAGCAGGACCTGCTTGCTCAAACAAGCTCAGACCCAGTCAGGCTGTCGGGAAAAACCCAGGCTGGGTCAGGTTGAGAGAGGATGAATTGGAGCTTTTCTGTGTGTCTGTCTCTTTTTCCCTGTTGCTGCAACTGAGCACATGTGGGAATAAATCAAAAGAGTAAGCTGCAGTAGTAGAAGAGAATTTTGGTTTCAATTTTCCCCTCTGAAAGGAAGTTGGGGTACTGCTGTCAGAACTTTCTCACTTCCTGACACTTTTTACCTGACCTTCTGCTACTCCTTTGCTGGCAGTCTCAGCCATGAAGATGGCAGGCATTTCAATGGCAAGGAAACAAACATTTATATATTTGTGAGATACACATTTATTGAAACACACTAATATAAAAACCAGAAAATGTGGTAAGTGTATGTAGGCATTACTAATACATTTTAATCAGGAACTCAGTTTTGAGGTTAAAATTTATCTTCCCCTAGATTTGACATAACTAGCAGTCACTTTGCATTCTTGTGAGCAGATTGAGTTTTGGGCTTTTTGGTCCTAGTTTTGCACTGTTCTGAAGTATCCACCTTGTTCATGAATTTAACAACTCTTCTTTTTTTCCAGCAAGGTCTTGTGTGTGTACAGGAGGGCACAGCCTCTTTTGGGAGCATCCTGGGAACTTTAAATCCTGTTTTGCTCTCTTGTTATATAATGATGACTAATGATGTTTGGGTTAAAAAAGTGGCTTTTTTTGTAGAAATATATGACTTTGAGTACGAGACAGGAGTAAATGCACTGAAGGCTGTGATTTTTCTGGTGCAGCTAAGGTGGCTCAAGGAGCAGCTGTCACTAAAAGCCAGCAGCTCTGTTCACTTCCTGCCCCTGTGCTTCCACCCCGCCCTGAAGTCAGCACTGGTGCTCATCTGACTTGCTGCAGAGATGATTCATGAAGCTAAATGGACAAAAAGCAATTTTTTTTTTCATAGGATAAGCATGTTTGAAGTATGATTTTTTTCCTCTGTAGGAACAGAACAACCAGGCTGGAGGAAGTGGCCAGAACACATTGTTGAACTTCTAGAGAGACAATTCCCTCCTCATTAGTGATGGCAGTACTGTGAAATTTGGCTCCTGGTTATTCAAGTAGTAGGTTATTTTTCTGAAAACATGCTGGAAAAGTGACCTGGACTCTCTCTGGTTGGAGGTATTGCCAGTTAAATTGTTACCCCAATTTCAGTATTTCTTACGAGTGAGCTCTGTTCCTCTGTTTTACCTGTACAGCAGGAAATGAACATAAAAATATTTCACTGTAGTACCTTTTAAAAATAATTTATATTTTTTTCAAGTTCCTGAGGAGTATCCTGTTTTGAATTTAGTAGTTTTTATTTTTATTTTTAGATTGCTAATTGTAACAATTACAAGCACCCCACTCCCTCTTCCCTCAGGTTGCTGCGCTTTTAAAATAAGGCAGAAGATGCTTTGCAGCACTACAGCAAGAGTTGGGTTGATGTTTTTGGTGGTTTACTTGAGACTGGGCAATATTATTGTACGTACACAAAATTCACAGCTGTTGAAGGTACTCAGAACTAGGAGTTGCTCTGAAAAAGAGCCTGTTTGATAACAGTACTATGTTTAACTCTCAAAGAAATAGGAAAGACCCAGTGTAGTTGCTTTGTAAAAACAGTTTGCTGCAGTTTTTACAGTGCCACAGAAGGCCAAATTCCACACAGGCTGTTTCACTCTCCCCTGTGAGCTGATGTGTTGATTGCTTGCATGCTCAGAGCTCACTTTGGAGTTGTAGAACACGATTCAGTGACACAGGTTGTCAGTCTGAGCAGAGCTGCACGTGGGTGTTAATTGCTTCTGGTCAGGTGCAGACCAATTACTTAACGATCTTGTTAGATAAAGGAGATTAAATTGCAATTAATGGATAGTATAGGGGGAGAATAAAGGGAGAATCTTTGCTTTTCAGTATTCTGGGTAAATTTAGGCAAGAAATAAGAGTTGTTTTCTTATATTAACTCCATATTCCATAACCATTTATCAAGCATGTTTACACAGGGAATTTGGATGTAGTTGTAGCTAAACTGGTTTATCAGAGTAGCATTAAACACTTGTTTTACATGTTGAATTAATTTCTATCCTGCTTTTATGCAGGATATGTTTGGAAATACATTACCCTGTACTTGTTTTCAACTGCATTGTTCATGGTTAGGCTTTTCCTGGAGTTCTCTGCTGCCAATAAAAACGTGTATATATTAGGATACATATACATCTATTGGCATGAATAAAGAAAACTGAAGCATCAGTTCTGAAGGCCACAGAATCTAAAATACTGTGCTTGTTTCTTTTTATCTTTCTGAATGGCAGCTTCATCACCCTCTGTGTATCAGTATCTCAGGTATCCTTCTTTGGGCATTTACAGGCAGCCAATTTTTCAAGAAGCACTAGCCAAAAAATCCCCAAACAACAAAACTTACTAGCTGCTGGTAAGTCTGAGGAGTGTTGCTTGTAGAAAATAGGGGAACTCTGGGCACCAGAAAGCCATGAATCAGTTGTTGCAATTTTCACAATAAAAAAATATTCTCATTAGAAGCTGAAGGGTTTTCAAGAGGAGAAAAAAGTGAGACTGGAGGAGGAGGAAGGATTTCTTTTATTGTGCATTGCCCTCACAGAACTGGGATGGGTTGCAGGCAGAGGAGACTTGATTATATTGTATCATTATTGCATAATGGTACTAAGAGTGGACCTGGGAAGAGCTTGCCCTGGTGCAGTCAGGCTTGGGTTAGTGCCTTTGGCGAAGGGGGAACTCTGGGGATGCCAGAAGGGAGGAGGCAGTGTGTGTCTCCTGCAAACCTGGTGTATTTTAAAAGCACTCCTGAAGGCAGCTGCCTAACACGTTGGAAATCAGGTTGTCCAGAAGTACTTTTAATTGCTGTAACCTGAACTGTGCTGTCAGAGCAGTGGCCTGGCAGTGGGCAGGGGAAGTGTGCCAACTCTGAGTGGGGAACAGCTCCTTCTTTCCAACCTCGTGGTTGAATTTAAATAAGTTCTCTTTTTGTATGCAAGTTAGTGATGGTATCACTCTGATTTGTGCCTTCTCTGAAAGACACCAGACAGCTGGATTGTGTCCACTCCACATTCAGGGTGGTTCAGGTGCTGACTCTCTGCAACCACTCACTGAGCCTGAACCTTGGGAACAAAATCAGTTCTGACTCTGTCTTTTTGAAGTAAACAAACTTTTCTGGACTGCCATGAGCTAGAAATACTTAACTCTTGGAGGCATGAGATAGCTGACAGTCACAAAAACACAGAGCTAGCAGTGAGGGGAATTTTTGAAGACGTTCTCCAGGTGATGCTAGCGATGCTGGGCAGTGCAAAACAAACTATACAGTGTGCTGTTCCCTGAATCTCCCTTCTCTGAAGTGTTCTTTAGGATTTTCTCAGTGCTTCCCAGGGTTCCCACATCCCTGTTCCTGTGCTTGAGACCCCCAGCACGGGCTGCTCTTTGCTCTGTGAGTAGGATCCTGGCAGCCTTTGGCTCGGGTTCGCTGTGCTGCTGTGTGACCCTCTGGCCAGTCACAGACCTTTGGGTGGTCTGTTGCATGGTTACCACACAATTTGAGTTCAGACCTGAAAAACTGGTTTTTAAATGCACCAACCACCTGTTCTGCTAGGGAACAGCCAGGTGATTGTGGATGATCTTTGTTGGTGTCTTATTCAGCAGAGGAGGCTGAGTGCTGCTCCCTCCTGGGTGCAGGGCCATCCAGCCAGCCCTTCCCGTGTCCCCTTGTCACATGAAGGGCTGGAATGCTTGAAGAGCTTTAGTAACATCCAGGCAGACTTCAGATATGTGTGGGCTCCTGTGACAGCCACGAGGAATTTGTGGTTACAGAGCAGAGCTGCTTATGATAGCAGAGTTTCCTCACCTCCCCCAGCAGAGCACACAGGCTGCAGAAATATCTCCTGGCAGAAATGTATATTCTTACATGGGGGGAGCAAGGTGGTAATTATGGCCACACTAGTTTTCAGACAATAACCTAAGAGGGTGGCTGCACAAAACCTTGTCAGGGAGCAAGTAAAAATGCCTCAGTTATTACCTGTGTATACTGTTATCCAGCATAAGGTAAATGTGAGACAAATTATTCTGCTTTTCTTTACAGGAGGTTGTGAGTTTGTACATTGGCAGTTATTATGGGAAATTTTACATGCTATTAATCCTCATGTTTTAATTGATCTGCTGGTAATTTGTTTGTGTACCTGCCTAGGTAGTTTTCTTTGCCATGGTAGCCTTTAAAAAAAAAATCTTTAAAATCTGGATAATTTGATAATTTGGACAGACCATTTGTAGCACACCATTTGTATTGTGTGCCTTTTGATTGGAAGTAAAACCTGAGTCAGAATGAATTCAAGATGTAGTTTTCTCTACTTCTAACCTGCTTGGAATGATTGCTTGTATTCCCATAAACTGTTCATTAATTGTTAATTCTTTTCTATTTGCTATATAACTAACAGTGTAGGGGAGATAGACAACACTGAGTTTTATTCACCTGCCCTTTCTCTTTTTAAAAAAGCCAAGCCTTTTTTTATAATATGGTAGTAACCTGAGGGGTTACTGCACCCACCTTGCAGTATTGCCAAACATAGCTTCTGGTTATGAATTGTTTACAAAAAGAAAAAAGCCTTTCAGAACTGTATGCTGATTTCTCACTTCCCTCATGAATTTTTATTTCCTTTTGGCCAAAGGTGAGTTTTTCTCTGCGGTCAAATGCTAAAAGCTTTGTTTAAAACACAGTTTTGTGATTTAAGGTCCACTGAAAATGTCTGCTAACATTAATATTCTGATAAAACACTAATGCTGTGTCAGTGGGCTTAAACATTCTTATCACTGCTTTCCTGTCTTAATGGAGAAGTCATCCAACTTTTAAACATTTTCTTTGGACCTTTAGTTTTTTACATGTATTTCCCAATAACTTCAAGCATCCTAGCTGAAGAAATACCTGGCCAAGATTGTGCTCTGTTTCTGGAACGTGCCACAGGGCTTTGTATGGGTGCAGCTACCTTGGGTTTGCACTGTGGCTGCTTTGTGCAAGAGACTAATTTCTGACCAGAACTAGACATACTGCCTGCTCAGAGTACTGACACAAATATCTGCTTTTATTGATGAGCTTCCTGGCTGTTCTTTTGTTTGACTTCTGCCAGAGTGAGAACATGACTTTTCTTCTTTGGGATTTCTTGACCTGCAGTGCGAGTTCCTTGATGCGTCATTCACTGAATCATCCCTGCTCCTCACACTGACCCCCTCTCGATCCTTTCTGCAGGGTCACAAAGCCAGGGCAAGCTGGGAGAATCACTCCAGGGCTCGAGGAGGAGCCAGGCTGCAAGGGGGGAGCATCCCACCCGTGTCCTGGTCCGTGTGGGCTCTGGGGAGTGCCCCACCAGCATCCCCTGGGAAACGTGGCTTTGTGCTGACAGCCAGATTCACCTCAGCCAAAGGAGGAAGCGTTAAAGGAAGCTGATAAAATCGAACACCACTTACAAAAATTGATGTATTACTTATGGTATTTGCTGTCAGGATTATATTTTTCTGCAAAATCTTTAGTTTTGTTTATTGTTTTTGTTTATTGTGGTCAATTTGAGTCCACAGTACAGATTTATTTCCAGCCATGATGTTGATAAAGTGGATATCTAGTACCCACAGTACATGTAAAATCTCCCTTATATTTGGGATGCTTAATATGCAGCTTTGATTTTACTTTATTTTACTTCTTTTGTGTGCATGTCTAGGAAATCAGGATTTCATAAATCAGTGGTTTGGGTGGAGAGTTCAGTGAATGTTGGTTTCCATGTTTAGCTAGTCTCTAAATATAAAAACCTGTCTTAATGCTTTCTTCATTTGTGCTTGACATCTGCAACAGACAGTGGACAAGATGTTTCCCAATGGGACACTTTCTCCTTTTTCCCCACTGATTTTCTTTGAACATCACTTGAACTTTTGCACATTTCTTGCAGATCTGCTGTCTCCCACACACACCTTGTTTTAAACTCCACCTAAAGCTGGGAGCTTGTGTGAAAGACATGGAAAGCCTCTTTCTTTGCTTGTCACTGAACACTTTGTGTCTTTCTGTAAAAATGCTGTGGAGTACTTGGAGTGTTTGGAGACCTAAGTTTTGACTGTTTGCTTATAATTAGTTTCAACTTATTTTACCATCTGGAGTTTCTTTGTGCTTGGATAGGCTTATAGGTTTATTTAATTAATAGACAGTGATGAAATTATTGGTGTAGTCTAACATATATGTGCCTGAATAGAGTAATTGCTAACAGTCATTTTAAGGAGTGGATTTTAACAAAAATACATACCAGACATTTTCACTTACATTTTATTCTTTCCCTTCCTTGTTCTCAGTCTGTGTGCTTAGGCTTAGCATGGTGATAAAGTAGTAAAATTTGGGTGTAAACCAGTGTTTTATGCTTTAAATGAATGTTACAGCATTTTTATGTCTGTGTGTCATACACAGAGTACCTAAAATGTAGATTTGCCTGTTTTATGCACAGGTAAGGTCACTGAAGGGTTGCACATGGCTTATGATTTTCCTTGCCCTGAAACATTTGGATGTTAATTCCTGGATGAAGTGGGCTGACTCAGATATGAATACAGGGTTTGTCATATTGTGTATTTTATTGTTTTTCAGTGTTTCCTACATAATTTGTTAAAATTAATTTAAAACCAACAAAAATGAATGAAGTGTTAGTGTGGGAGGTTTTGATTTGTAAATATTTGTGAATTGTTTTACATCAGAAAAACTCTACAAATGTAAATGTTTGGCTTTTTCTTTCTCATTGTGAACTCTTTTGTCTTTTGAGACTGGTAATCAAATGCAAAAATACTTGGTTTGGAGATTAGCCTCTGCAAGGTGTGTAAGATAAAAACCATATTAGAAGCTGCAAATTGATCACAAATGATTGATTTTTTTTTTTTCCAGTTTGTGTGCTTAACTCCCTTCTGCCTAACAGAGTGAGCTAAACTTTTCAAATAGTCCTTTTTATCTGCAAAATCCCTTAATTCTTCCTTCCTTATTTCCTGCTCTTGAATACAGATCCTTCTGGTGTATTTCTTGCCATGCAAAAGTTGTAAGTTGGAAGGGAAGAGCGGGAAGAGCACCTCTTTTTCTCTCCACGTGAAATTACTGGATTATTAGGCAGCAAGCTTGAAGAGTGTTTACTGGTGGAAGCATAAACCTGGCAGTCAAAAGATGTGAGTGGTGCTCACAGGGTGATTTTAGCAAGTCTGATTTATTTCTGGCTTTTTCTTTCTGTGAAATGTTGATAGAAATAAGAGTACATGAGGTCTTATTTACTCGTCCTGGAAGCTCCCAGATGGGAGTGGAAAGCGTTCTGGACATTAACAGTAATTTGGCTGCTGGAAGTTGCCCAAAGTACTGGCAGTGTGTTCTTGCTCTTACTGAAAAATAAAGTAGCAGTTCTCCTTTCTTTAATAAGTGTATTTCTGTTTGGATCCTGCTCAGCAGCCTGTTGTGAAAGTCATCACTTCTAATAGCACAGTGCCCCAGGGACCACTGCGGGGCATTGACTGGCTCGGGACTGACTCAGAGCCCAAAGCCTTGACACTGCTCATCTAGAAAAATGATGCAATTACAACTCTCCTCCCCACTCTGGGAAAGCATCTTGGATCTCCTCATTCAGTTTTCAGAGGTGGGGTGAGCCAGTCTGACTGGGGTGAGTCTTCCCTGCTTGCATGTATTTACCCGTCCCTGCTCTTTACAGACCTGAGTATTTCCTGCAGGTCACAGACTGTGCACAACTGAACCGTTAATGGCTTTTGTCATGCTGTAAAATAGGGAATTTCAGACCACCCTGACTGCTTGCTTGGTGCTAAAGGCATTGAGAGGTCTGTTTGCCCCTGAGAAAGTGATCTCTTCTGTTCCTGGCTCTTGCCTAGCATCTCTCTGGGCTGTTTCTCATCTTGGGGCACATGTGGGAGCACAGTTCCTCCCTGTGATGGCTGCAGCAACATTTTTAGGTTAAGGAGCACATTCTTGCTGTCACTTTGTTGTTCTGCCTCTGCTCTGCAGCCAAGTGTTCTCAGCTCTCCTGGCTGAGCTGCCCTCGAAGCTGCTGCACACCATCACTGACCCTGTCTGCCTCTCAGACAAAAAGAAACAAAACCTAGGAGAGACAAATGGTCATTTTTGAGTTGTTCTGTAGTCCTAGAAACAGTGACATGCACAGACTGAAAGAATGGTGTGGCAACAAGATAGGAGTATGTGGTGGGGAGGAAGAGGAGGAGAAACTTGTTGAGCAAATATTACTGTAGATGCCACTGTTGTGGAGCCACAGTCAGGATCTGTGGGTTTGTTTCTTTAAAATGAACAGCAAAACTTCCTCTCTAGGATTCTGTTCATTCAACTGACTAAGCCCTGTGTGTAGGGAGGGTGGTGATCTGTGAATAAGAGTGCACAGGCTGCCATGGATGTTTGCAGCTGAGCACATCCCTGACACCTCCTGTTCCCCAGGTGGGCCCTCCCCTTGGATCAGGCTCGCTGCTGGGGCAGGGGGCTGAACCTCAGCAGTAAGGGAGAGATGGAATTGTGTCAGCTGGGACTCTGCCTCAGAAGCAGTGGTGGCTTTACAGCCACATGAGAGGAATGAAAGGAGCTCACCATTTCATCCCTGTTCTGTCACACCATTGCTCAGAGATGCTGATTCCACTTGCTGCTGAAAAACCGGTGTCAGATGAAAGGTCCCCCTGGTTTCTGTGAATTTACAGCACTGATTCTCTGTGTTGTTTTTGTAACCACCATGTTTGTCAGAGGCAGCTGAAGGATGGGCATTCTGCTATCCTTAACAGCATGCATTTTTATCTAATTACATATTTATTTTTGAAAATATAATGCTATTACACAATAACTTAATTATTATTTTATGTGATATTTAAAGCCCAGCATTGTGCTTCCTGCCACAGCTGGACAGACATTCTCCTCCAGGAATCATATGTTTCTGGAAGTATGAGAATAAAGTCCAGCAGAAGATTTAAGTGCCAACAGAGATGTTTACTGTAATGAATTGTTATAGTCCAAAATTATTTGTGTCTTATAAACCTGGGACTACTGTATTCCTAAAATGTCTTGTGAGTATTCATTTATGTTGTTGGCACCTTTTGTGGATGGGTGTTGGTATTAGGTCAGCTCCTTTAGGAGAGAAGAAAGGGGATACCACACATTGTCAGCAGAAAATCCACAGGAGGGACGAAGGAAATTATTTGAATTCTTTCCTTCAAACACATTAGTTGTCCTTCTCATGCAGGGGCTAAGGGCTACAGAAGGTTTTGAGAATTTTTATGTTCACAAGATGGAAATATGGGATTACAAGGGAGAAAATAACTTTGGAATTTATTGTGCTGTAACCACAGGATGTGGTTGTTGAAATCATGTTCTTGGGCTTTTGGCAAGAGCTGGCTCTCAGGCCTTAAACTGTGCTGAACAGCCTCGTGAAAGCTTGAAGTAATCAGGATTTTGAACAGCTGACACTAATTAAATGGGTGATTTGTGCTTCTACAGGAGCTCCCTGATCTGCCAGGGAAGAACTGACCAGGGAACCCTCAAGTTTGGGTTCTCTTCCCAGATCTGCTCCTGAGGTGCTTCATAGCTTGGGTTTTGGCTGAGCACTTCCCCTGTGTGGAACTGCTGGCTTCTCCTTGGGGTTCTATGCAGAATGTGAGGTCTTTGATTCATGGTTATCTTTGAGAAACTATCAGCAGGTTGGACCTTTGGGTCCAGCTTGGCTTAGTTTGTATTTTGTTGGGGCATAGTATTAATGAAAATTTGTTGTTTCCTTCCTCAACATATCAAGATAAATTCAGGATGGATGAGTTGTATAGTTCAGTTACATTTTCACTGAAGGATACTGCTTTCTGTCAGTTTGAAATGGTTACTTCCTAGATTGTCATTTCTCAGTTTTTGTCACTTTTATTTTTTTATCTCATTATGCCATTTGATCTGATGGTGAATAGTGGATGTTACATTATGAGTTTGGTACATTTTCTGTCTCCTTTGGTTGAATTAAGTCTCCCTAAAATTAGTCAAGGACTGTACTTGCTACATACATGACTATTGTTTGTACTTCTCTGTGCTCTAATACTCCAAACTTAAAACAAAGGAAACATCTGGAAAATAATAGAAGTGTTACTAAGTAACTAAGTTAGTTTTTTAAAATACTGTAAAGTTTGGGGATTTTTTTTCACTTTTGACCAGTTTTAGCTTGATAAAGTTCAGATAGTTAAAAAACCCCAAAAAACCCCCCAAACCACAATAAAGCAAATCTGTGCTGCAGGTGCAGCATTGATCCAGCAGCTCAATACCACACAAATAACAATTTGGTAGGTGTGAAAAGCAACTGCTGCTGTAGCAGCAAGGTGCAGGGCTCATAATGTAACAGGTTAAATGTTCTTCAGTCAAAATGAAAGCGCCCCACAAGCTGTTGCTAGGGAAATAGGCGCCTGTGGTTAGTGCTGAATGCAGAGAGGCTTGTCTGTCTTGCAGATCAAAAATTGGCTCCAAGTACTTTGTGTATCACTTTACTGCCAGAAGCTTGGTGCTTATCAGCAGACTGGTCTCTGTGCCTCTGAAGAACTTCAGTTACAAATACAGAGAGAACCTTTTTCTTTTTTAACTCTCTTCCCTTTAGGTTTTGATGTGAAGTATTCGTCCTGTGCATTTTCTTTGTTTATAATGCCTGTGTAGGACCCCAGGACCTGATCCAGAGGACACTTCTAGGGAGAAGCACCTTGATCAGTCTGTAACTAAAGGGAATCTTGCAATACAACTGTTTATCAAGGGCTCTGGACAAAATTATGTTTTTAGGTGCAGATTTTAAAAATAATAAGAAAAGTAAAAGTCAGTGAAACTATGTCAACTTTATATAGTCATTGCATTAATTCTCTAAATCACATTGTAACTCCCTAGGGTGTGTTACAAGTATGAATTACTACAGCTAAGCACCTTCATAAACATGGGATGACTTTTAGAAACTGTCAGAGTTTATTTTTCTAAAAGGGTATATGATATTTCTGGCATGCTCTAACTACTGAGCATCTTCCACATGTGCTGCTCTCCAGATGACACCGGTCCATTGGCATCTCTTGTGATTATCAGAGACTCATCCTTAATACTGGATACTTAAGACAGTGAAAGTAAAGCAGCAGCTTATTTAGGCATTCCAAATGGAACATGTAACAGGTTCAGCAAAGTCTTATTTTTATCTGCTTTTACGCATGCACAGACAGCAGATTTATACCTGCCTTTTCAGATGGTATCTTGTGGCTTTTCCTCTCATCTCTCTCCAAGGCTGCTGAAAGCCTTTGTCAGGGTTTTGACCTTTTCATAAGAATCTTTTCCAGCTTTCACTGAACTTTTATGAATGCTGATGCATGTAGGGCTTGGCTGGGTACAGCTAACTCCTGGCCAAAACCTAATGGAAACGGCCACAGTTGTCCCAGGGCTTGGGTAGGAGCTGGACATTTAACCCACTGGGACACAGAGTGGAGTGCCTCTTTTCAGTGGTGCTTCAAATAATTTGTATATTTTGCTAAAAAAGTTAACAGAAAATGGCAACAGATTGTTGTGATAAAATACTTTGCATCCATTCTGATTTTGTGCCAGATTGTTTGGCAGTTTCCCTTGTCTTCTGCTTTCCAAAGTGGGTCCCTAGTGACGGAGCTTTGGGGTGAGCAGAGAAGTAGGTGTTGATACTGTCTCTTCCCAGCACAGCTGGGAACTTTGACTTGTATCAGGTCCCTCAGTGACCTCTTAATTCTGATTTCCTGCTCTGGGCCTCTCTTTGGGTCATTCTTTCAGCCTTGCTCTGTAACCATTTACTCCTCTTGGTTCCTGCCCCTAAGCTGGTGAGCGCGCACTGGATTCCGACAGGGAGCAGAGAGGAGCCAGGGCTCCTGCTCCTGGTACTGTGCCGAGGTGTGGAACTTCTTTGGCACCTTGTCACACCTGCAGAGTTGTTCCCAGAATGTGTATGAAGAGGATAAAGCAGGAGGGGAGTGAGACAAAGGCAGGAGCAGTTATGCATGGTATGAATTCCCCTACAAGGTACCTGGTGCACTGGGTTCAAGGATGACACCTAATCATGTCTTGTCATTGTCTGCCTAACTGGAGACACAATTTTCTGTTCACAGCATCCTAGGAATATGCATTTCTGCCCTTCTTGTACTCCAAGACAAGTGTGAGAATCTCTTAATTTCCACCCTAGCAGTAAATAGGTCTTTTTCCAGAGTTGCAAGGTCCAGGGAAGGAACGTTGTGTTGCTGGAGTTTTGGGACTTTTCCCCAGCTGTTTTCCTGCTATATTGTCATATTTGCTGATCTGCAATATTTTAAGTTGTTTTGAATTATATATTTTTTAATTTAAGTTACCCTTCTTGGAGTGCTTTTTTAAAAAATTGCTGATATTTGATTTTGTGAGTAACAAAACTTACTGAAAAACTTAGGGCTTTCGTTATCTATAATGCTGTGAAAGTTAGCAAAACATTCTTATCCTGTTTTCAGCAGAGTGCCCTTTGCTGTCATGCAGACTTTGCTTGAAAAGCATTGGATCAGTTAGCATAAAGATGATGCCTCTCATCAGTCTTGAGGCTTCTTCTCAGACATTTCCATCTCTGATTAAATGTTTCAATCAAGTTATATTCATGCTGCAGCATGTCACAGTATAGTTAAGTAATTTTTTGTCTACTGATGTCTGGGTAAAGGTTCATAAAATGTATGATGGAGATTGAGTAGATTTTTCTTCCTTGAACTATGAGGGGAAGAAATAAAGTGGTGTTAATGCCTACAGTGGTCCTTGGAGTAAAGATTCCCTGTCTTGTTGCAGGTTCCTGTGTGTGGTACATCAAAAGATTTAGTCAAGGATTGTACCTGAGTGGGCTGCACTCACTGTCCTGCAGGAATTTCAAAATGACCAAACAGACCATGGTGGAATGGAGAAATTTGGATTTTGCCAGTGAATCCTGTAGCTTGTAATGGTAAGCAAACAATAAGCATGAGTTTCTTGTCAATGGTCCCAGGAAATAAAAGGCTGGAATAATCTGCTACACACAGCTCAGCATTGCAGGCCAGGTAAAAGGGTAAAAAGTGCTTTCTCAGTGCTGCTGTGGTGGCTGAACACCCAGCCCTGGGGCTGGCTGGGGGCTGTGGGGTGAAACCTTCACAGGGTGTTCGTGATGCCTCACTGCTTTGGGAAGTTCTGTGGACTTCAGAGAGCTCTGAGGCAGTAACTGCAAGCTGTTTTGAGAAGTGACTATTGCCACATCCTGAAGATTTGCTGTGTCTGTGGTATTATTTCAGGTTTGGAATTAACTAGTTCTGCTTTAATGCTCGTTAACTGGCCTTAGTATCAGCAAATCCAGAGGATAAAGCTGCTTCAGGAGAATTTAATTTGAAATTGTCTGCTTTGTTGTAGCTGTGCCAGGTGAGATATCCACGTTTCCCTGGTGAGTCAGTGCTTTGCAAGTTTCCAGTAACCTGTTGGTGTTGGGAACAGTTTTACAGGGCTGGCTGTCCAACAAAGCTTTGGAAATGATAAGATGAAAGATAAGATGAAACAAGAAGAGTGACAGCGATTAGATCTGTGTTCAGACATTTTAATATCTTAATAGACAATCAAAACTTAGTTTGGAAAAAGAATTCCATGAGGCACGTTGGTTGTGGCTGGAAAGCTCTCACTGCTTCTCATGGTTCCCTCTTTGTGATCCAAAGCAGATTTCCCAGGCACTTGGGAATGTTTGGCTCAGTGGCCCTTTGTCTTGATCAATAAAAAATACATATACAACTCCTAAGTTTCTAGTGTCTGTTGCTATCAAGTAAAACTGAAAGTAGAAGATTTCTGAGGTTTGCAGTCCTTTATCATTGTTTTATTTCGGAATGACTCCACAAAGGACCTTTCTGAAACCTGGTGTTATATTTTGGAAAACTTTACAAAAAGGAACAGTGGGTGTTTGACAGCTCTGTGTCCTGAGGTAGGGTATGACTCTAGAAACAATGCTTCTGTCTGAAATGTCTGTCTTCTTGGTGGTGTTTTTAATATTTAACCTCCAAGGGAGGGAACTTCCTTGTTGCAAGTGTTAGTTTTAGTTTTTTTGGCTGTGAAGTACGGATGTGGTGATGTAACAAATGTTGCATGGTTAGTTTGAGGAACCTTAAAATTCCCCTGTAATAAATAATATAGAGAAATAAGATTTTTAAAGTGGGTATTTGATAGGACTTACTCTTGAAGTACTAGTCATTAAATAAGGGGGGATTGGATTTAATTTGTCTCCTTACCTTTCCCCTCTTCCTTAAATAGTATGAAGGCTTTGCTTTCCTAAAGGGCATTTTATACATTAACAAAAATATTTGTGCTGCAATCCCACCCTGCAGTGACTGCTCCAGGTACTGATGCACAACCATGTTCTTTCTGTGTCCATCTCTTGGCCTTGGGCTGAGTTTTATGTCCCAAGTGGGATTGCTGGAGGGTCTGATTCTTCAGGAAGACTTGAGTAAGCAGAAATTCAGCCAGAAACAACCATTTTTGGCAAAATAATTTAAAAATCCAAACTTGGCCCTGTAAAAATTAGAGGCTGGGACAAAAAAAGCCAAGGAAACCAAAGTTGTTGTTGATGTTAATGCATCGTTTGAATCTCAGATGCCAGTCTGTATTTCTATTCACTCCAGTAGGGTGGGAATACTGCAGGTAGGAGAGACAGGAGCCTCCTTCTGTGTTTTACTGGGTTTAGATGGACTCACCTGAAATAGGAAGTGATTCCTTGTCTCACTCAGGGCAGGTGTTACGTCCTTCCTGCCTTGTCCCGTGCCATGCTGCCATTGCACCTGCTCTGTGCAAACACATTCTTTACCCCAGAGGTGGGCAAGACTCATTTCTGTGATTTCTGATGAACTGTACATCCCCCTTAATTAATTATGTGAGACAGGAAATAAATGAGAGCAAAGTGTGATGCCCATTACACTCTTGTTCACAGTGATCTTTAATTTTTTAAAATTTTTTTACTTTTTGCACATCTGTTTTATCTAGTCATAGAAGAGTCCAGTTACACCCTATTACTCTGGCTCTGTCACATCTGGGCTTCTTGACTGCTGTACTGAAATAGATTGTCTGAGACATATTCAAAATATTGCAATACAGGTGGCAGAGAATTCATTCTAAGTGTAATTAATTATACTGACCTTAGATAACTCATCAGCCTGAGCTTTTTGTTTTCTGTTTACTGTAATTCTGTAAACTAAATGAGATAATGCCTGGAAAAAACAACTTGACAGTTCAAAACTGCCTTTCCCGAATTTTTGTTTTATTACTGATTTCAATAAATTTTTCAGCCTTTAGTGAAATCAGCAATAAAACAAAATGCTTTTATTTTCCCCTTAAAAAAATGGATCCTCTGCAAATGTCAGGAATTTTACTTTCTGTGAAAATCAGGGATATTCTCATAGAAATTATTGGGGTTTACACACACAGAGACTCTGTCCCTATTTCTGTCTTAGCTGAAAATATTTTTCCCCATGGTATTGAAATTTAATGTTCTGTGTTTCAGGGGTTTTTTAGACAGCTCAATATTGCAGGTTTTAGTACTTTCAATAACGGCCCAAACACTCTGCTTTTGATATAATTAAACTGAAATTACACAGTAAAAAGCTGTCCTGACTTCTGAGGACACTGTGTTCAAAGACATGAATTTTAAATAGGTCTGAAAACTGAAAGTGTAAGTGGAATATTGACTTTTGCAGTGGTAAGTTCAATTTTAAATCAGCTAAAGTCAGAAAATCTATCTGTAAGATGTGACAGGGGGTTGGGAAGTCGAGAAATAATCACACACCTTGGTTTTGAAAGATGCAAAGCGCAGCTCAATTCCCTTCTGGTGTGATGTATCTTTTGACACCCTGAAGTTTGCTGCTTACGAAAACCAGCATTATAAAGGGACTGCTTCCTCCCCCGCCCTGCTGAGCCAGAACCAGCACTTAATTATAAGGCTTAATAGATTTGTTGGATGAACCCTTATGTGTTTTCACAATAAAAAGCGCCTTAGAACAGTAGTAAACTCTCCCATGTAGTTCAGTTGCATCAGTCTGGCTGTATGGACTCTTCTTTCTGTTTTCTGACTTAGTTTGTGAGCTTGCCTGAAATTACCAGCTGGTTTTCTGAACCATACTCTGTCACTGTTTTCTGACCTACCTGGATAAGTAGCACAGAGATTTCTTTCTGTGGCTGTAATCTCTTTCTTCAAAGCACTGTAATAACAGTGGTATTTAAAAATGAGCAACCAACATGCTCCCCCTGCCCCAGCTTTAGCAGTGGTAGTCTTGGAGCTCTTTTCCCTAGGCTGTGGGCCTGTGAGTAGTGCTGAGTCAGTTTAAGAGCTCACTGCTTGCTTTCCTACTCGTGGTTTGCTTTTCCTTTCCAGACCCTGGGCCAGCTCCACAGCTCAGCTTCACCTCTGCTACCTGCTGCACTGCCACCCTGCCAGGGAAGTGACCTGGCAGGACTGTCAGAATTGGCTGCTGGATTGGTGAATGGGCTCTGCAGAGAGCCCAGCAGGAGCTGGGTGCAGGCACCTGGCACAGGATGGGGGCTGAGTGGGAGAGACCTTCTCCTCTGGCTGGTCAGAGCTGGCTCTTGGACTCAGCTCTTAGGAAACCACAGCCTCTGTTATTTCACATCTTCCACTTGTAAGAGACGGAAAAACTGTTTCCAGATTAAACAGCTCACTATTTATTCCTACTTTGAAAAAGTGTTGGAGAACAAACATTAAGAGAAGGACCAATCTACTGAAATAAGAATGTGAATTTAAAAAGTTCAGTTTCAAAGCTCTCTTTGCAGTACATTTAGCACTATCATTGCCATGGCTTTCAATGTTCAAGGGCAAACCCGAAGTGATGTAGTGTCACTGATTGCTCTGACACATCATGGGTTTGGTTTTTTGTTTTTGAATGACAGATACTTTTTGTATTGATTTGGATTTTAAATGTAAATACAGTTCTGAGAGCTGGTGTGTTGAAGTGGGTATGCTCACTTTTTGTGAGAAAATAGAAGGTGAATATCAGTAAGATTTTTTTTTTCTATATTGCAGAAGGAGCTCTTCAGAAATTAAATGTAGTTAAGGAAGATGAAATTTCACATGAAAATCTTCAAAATATGAGTAAAAAAAGGTTCACCTTTGTAAAAAAACTGCTAGTAGATAGATCATTAAAAACACACCTGTCCCCACTCAATGTTTTTGTATGAGTAGAAGCTAAGGTGGCTTCAGGCTAGCATTTGAAAAAAGTCTAAAAGGAAGTGTTGTCTTTAACATGAATGGTATTTCCTGTGGTGTATGTTTGGATTGCTAAAGTTCATTTCCTAGACTGAATTAGTTGTGGAGTCCACTAGACTGGAGATTATTTTTGCTTGAGATTCATAATTCATCTACCAATCTCCTTCAATTATTCTATTGCATGTTTATAGATTCCTGATTCCCTTTTAATATCTGCTAATGGGTAATTACAGTCAGCAATCATTCTTGTCATGGAAATTGCTAAAGTAATTTCAGAAACACTGTTGTTATTTGTGTGAAACAAAAGATGGACTGAAAATCAAAACTGCACTGTCTGTCTGGTGCTGTAGTAGTCAGAGATGAAAAAAGTGGTTCTGCTGGCTTTTATACAGAAGTTATTGAGAGGAATAAGGCAATTTATATCGATTTCCTTGGTTCTTGCTATTAGGGTTTGTTTTAGTATTTCAGGGTGAGACTGCTCTTTGCAACCAGGCAGCTCTGGGTGATCAAGTCCTGAGCTCTTGGCAAATGAACAACTGAGAGAAAAAATACTTTATAAATTATCCAGGTGGTTACTGTGGTTGTTTCTCTTGGGAGTACATCAGGAACTTTGAAATTAAAAGCAGATCTGCAGCATGCTTGGATTCTGTTTGGAAAGGCTTTAACTTGGTCAGGAGCTGCTGTGAACAATTCCCCCAGAGAGGGGAGGAAGGTGTGATCAGTGTCTGTCTGTCCATCCTGGTGTGAGCAGGTTTTCCAGGCCCACTCCCGTGCCTGTGACCGAGCTAGCACCTGGGGACTGCTCCTGCTCTGCAGATGCAGGGAATAAAGGGAGCCATCCCAAGAGCTGTTTTGTTGTTGCAGTCTGGCTTCTGTATCAGCTGGCACATCGTTCTTCCTGTTGCTCTTTGTGCCAGAGCTCCAGAGAGCTCCCTGGGATGGGGGGCTCTGTGCTCTGCTCTCTCCTTGTCTGGGATGCTCTCCCCCTCCTCCCTCCCCCATCTGCCCTCTCATGCAGGCAATTGCTGGGGAGGAAGGGGCTGAAATTACCCCGTGCATCAACACCTCGGGCTGGTGTGTGTTCCTCTAAACACGTGGGCTCTACAGGCTCTGTACAGACCAGAGCTGCTCTGCAGCTGTTGGGTCCAGGCCAGGTCTTAAGGAAATGTGGTGGATTGACACAAAGCATGGTGGACAGCTTTAACTAGCCTGGGGGACAAAAGAGCTCCAGTCCTGGCCTGGTAGATTAATGAAATATTTGCTTTCCTATTTTTTGTGACAGAATTCTGTTGATGTGTGAGTAGGAGACTGGAGAGTTTAACAATGCTTGAAAACTCCCATCCATGGGGAGGAAAGCATAGAGCAGTACCCAGATTTTCTTTGCTTGCAGGTGAAAAGTGGCTGTGCTTTTGTCAGGTCTTGCCCAGTACTTACCTAGCAAAGGTTCTGTTCCTGAACCTGGGCACATCCTGGTCCCCACTGACTTGAAACAGAGTAGATTTGGAAGGCAATAGGTGTTTTGATTCATGTTCTGAAAGGTATTCTGTTGTCCAGCTTTTTATACCTCTCACGTGTCCAGTGTTCTTACATATTCACTGGGCAGATTTCTTTATCTGGCCAAATGTTTTTCATGTTACTTGGCACACAAATAGCTGTGGAGCTCCTGCAGATTCAAATTAATTACATTACCTTGTTTGATGGCCATTCCTGTAGGTTCTCAGTGGAGTTTCTAACCCACACTGTCAGGGTTATTTCTTACATGTCCTGACCTGGGTGACAAATCCTTTTCTTTTTCATCCAAACACAATGAAGGATTCTGAAGAAATGAGGATTTTTCTTGCTAAGCTGCTGATCAGGGCTCCATGGTTTTATTGCAGCAGTCCAGATCCAGTTCCCATTTGGCTCAGAGTGTTTGCCACTGCTGCTTCTGGGAGTGTTCTTTGATGTTTGTGGCCTGTTGCTGTTTCAGGGTTACACTTCTCTTGCTGTGTCATAACAACGAAAATCCAAGAAAAAATTACCAAAAAAAGCAAAAGTGATGTTGTGGTGCACAGTGCTCACATGATCCTTGAACATATACACAGGAGCATGTTGATCGTTTTTCTAGTGTGTGGTGCCATCCATGGTATCAGAATCCTTTTCTCTCTCTCAAGTCTGCCTTCTACATTTTCAGAAGGTTGTCGGAAAAAATTCAAAAGAGGAAAGAGGAAAAGCAGGGACTTTTTAAAAGAGAGGCAGTAGTGGCTGTGGGACCTGGGATGCAAACTGAATCTAATTCAGAATTGAATTATTCCTCTCAAAGCAGCACTTTTGTGGTGCATTATGGATTCTTGGTAAATCAGTAAAGTACTGTTGGGGAGCCTCTTTACCTAGCAGAGTTTTGAGAAGAAAGTTCTGTGACCCAGGGGTCATTCATAATTACTTGCAGTGCATATCTATGGAGATCAGCCAGGAAGAAACAAATCAAGGAGATAGCAATCTCTTTTTTATTAAAATGGGTTAGACTATTTACAAGACATGTCTCTTCAATTTGATGTCCTGTAAAACTCTTCAATAATATTCAGAGATAGTTCCAAGCTGGCACTGCACCCATTTTTGTTCTTTTGAGCATCAAATAATTGAACCACAGCCACAAAGTATAGTTCTGTAGAATAGACATTGTCCTTGGTACTGTTTTTTTCATTGACATAGTCAGGAGAAGTTACAGAAAGCAAACTGTGAAATAATTTTTCTTGGATTTTAATATTAAGTAGCCCAAGACAGGATCATTCGTTCCACATAGTTGTGAATTTATTGCTGCTTAGCAATTAATAGTTTTTGAAAATGGATTCTGCTAACTGGAAAAATAAAGTTCCCTCTCAAAATTCATCTATATCATAAAAATTACCATCAAAATCATATTTCTGCAAGTATATTAAAGAAGATCTTAATTGTTTTTATTCTGAAATACACTTTTAGAGGGAACTGGGGCAGCAAGCCTGTCATCTTTCACCCAGTGGTTCACATCAGGCAGAGTGGGTTCCTGCACCCCCAGCCCATGGTAAAGGAATCCCTCAGGCTGTTTAGTGAGCTGTCTGCCTCTCTGGTGCATCAGAGCCAAACCTTCCCCATGTCTGGAGTGTGTTGTCTTAGTTACTGAAGGATGAATTCAGACTGGGACACTTACCCTGGGCACACCTTCCAGTGATTTCTTCTTCAGGAAAAATCTGGCTCAGGCCCAAGTGAAGCAATGGTGCAGTTACCTTTGACTTGGAAATTGCATTAAAACAGGATGCAGATGTTTCAGTTTCTTCTTCATATCTCCTTTAAGTGTTCGTAGTTCCTGAGATTCACACTTCTATTCAGGAACATTATTATGCACATGCAAATAGGATGAATAGCAGAATAATTTTTTTAAGTGAAAAATGGGAGGACTTTAATTATGATGAAAAGCTCCATAATAATCAGTGCAGGTGACACATTAGGCTTACCATTAACTATACATGGGAAAGATTCAATTTTATTTACATTTTGTACATAGCTACATATTAATATGTATGTCAGCTTATTCTGGGTATTACTGAATAAAACTGATGCTATGTGGTCTTTTTTGTGATTAATCCAAGTTTATATATACTCTGGGCAAGAAGTCCTAGTTTCTCATTTTGCAAAAGTACACTTTTTTAATTATTATTCAAACTCACTGTTGATATATCTGGTTTTGCCTGCTTGGTCATTAATAATTGGATAGTATGTTAGTGTTTGGCTCTATTTACCAGAGGCAGAATTGCTCAGTGTGGTTTCTGAAACTTTTTCCTGCTTTTTGTGTGAATGCAGTCTGAACATGTGTATGCAGTTAAGCATTTACTTTTTGAAAGTAGCTGGCTGGGATTTGGCTTTTCTGAAGGGAAAAAAAAATAAAAAGTGGGTTTTAGTGGGTTCTTTCTCCCTGGAGCAATGGCCTTGGGCACCATGGTGACAGCAGTCAAGTGGCAAAGAAGCTGTGGCCCTGTTATCAAGTTTTAATAGGACTTATGAAATCCTGTTTTTCATGCTTCCCTCCATCACATCCCTATGTTTTTTTGGTTTTTTTAATGGCTCTTGGCATTGAATGAACTATATTCATGAACCTATTTGAAAAACACTGGTCAGTAGTAATTAACCATACAGTTTATTCCTTACTGTTCATTGTTAGCAGAACACATGTATTGCCTTGGAAACACTGTTACCTAGAGTGGAAGGAAATATACAGAACCGGATGTTAACTATCTTTTAAAAGAAAGTTTAAGGAATTTTGGCTTGGACAGCTGTATTCTTGTCTCATTTTTCTATGCCTTAATTAAAGTGTGGAATGAATAAAAGAGCATTTCTTAATTTTAAAGATGCATGTTTTGAAGAAGAATGCCAAGTACGTGTGATTAAAGATTATATGTACACAAACACAGAGACGCACACAACTTCCGACGAGTCGTGAGCACTCACTCGCAGCACACTCGTGGGAACTGTGCCATTTTCTCAGGAGGAAAAAGCCCACAGAGTGCATCTGTCTGTGATGCTGTTGGAGTTGCCAGGGGCAGGTGCAGTCGGGGTGAGCAGAGCAGCCCCGGGCAAGCGCGGCTGGGCACTGCTGCCCACGCACGCGGCTCCCGCGCTGCCACCCTCCAGCAGCACACAGCCTCTGCTCACTGGTCCGAGCATGCAGGTAGAAAGTTCAAGGAGAGTTTAAGGAATCAACTATTTTTATTCCCTCCCCCTTGGGGAACATTGTGTATGATTAACTATTAATTTACTAATCCTGTCTCTCTGCAGGATTCATCCCAGGAAGTGAGATTCAAGCTTATGGAGAGGAGTTAGAGACTTGCAAAGTAATAATTAAAAAACCCCTTATGCCAGAAACACCTATCTGCACCAGTGCAAGCTGATCTGGAGCTTCATGCTTAGAGCTGATGATGAATTGCCTGTGGTTTTGGGGAGGCTAGTTCTTGCTTTCGATTGCACTGGAGATCTGAAGTTAATGCTCATGAGAAGTAAAATCGGAGGACGTGGGTTACTCGGCGTGCCTGAAGATCACAGAGGCAGCGGCGAAACGACGAAAGTTCCCTTTGAAGCAGTGGCTTCAGCTGTGTCATTGTGTGCTCTGGGAACTGAGAGAGACAGCAGCCAGCCTGGGAGAAGATGCCAGCTAAAGGGAAATACTTCTTCAACGAGAGCGATGACTGCAGGATATCAGACCCGCTGTACGAGAAGTACCGCTACACCAGCCAGCAGCATCCCCTGCTGCTGCTGCTGCTCTTCATTGCAATCCTCTTCTGGACTACTCTGATCATCATCTTTTTTGTTACTGCTGTGAGTACACTTCTTTTGTGTGTGTGTTCAATGTTTTCAGAGGCGGTAAGGAGTCACTGTGACAGCGCACTAAGCTTTTTTGGCCATACAATATTTTGAGCCGTGTGGTATCAAAGTTGCAGTGCTGAAAGACATCAAGTAACTGTGCATGTAGTAAATACTGTGTATGGTTTCGAGGGGATGGGGAGAGAGGAGGTGGTTGTCAAGCACATGCACAGTTGCTATAAGGATTGTTCTTTCCTTTCTATACATTAGGAACAAATCATAATCTGTATTGAATGCTAGCTGTGATACTCAGTACTAAAAGGGCCAAGGAAGGAACAACAACCTAAAGTTAAAATGTCCTGTATTTCTTGTATTTTTTTAAAAGTCATCTAAGAAATATAAAATATTACAGTGACTTGTTATTCGCCAGATTATTCCTGAGGTGATTTTCTTCTTAAAAGATTTGTAGATTTGAATTTCCTTTTATTTTCTTTTTCTTTTTTTTAAAAATAAAACCACAACAGGAGTCTCCCAGTACAATGAGTGACCCATGGAATCAATATTGAGTAGGCAAAGAGTGGTGATCCTATTGCCATAGAAAAGATGCAGCTTAAAGACTTTTTTGTCATGTAGTGTAATTTGATTTTCTGCAAAGAAATTTGGTGTTCTACAAGCCCAACTGACAGCTGGTAAAAAGAGGAGTTAATTTAAAGATAATGTTGTAAAAAGGTAGTAAAGTAGCTGTTATAATCTTTCAATGCCTGCTAACACTGCTTTCCAAACACTGTTCTTCACCATAAAGGATCCTCAATTCTCTCTTTAGCAGAAAATCAAGTCTTACCAATTGCACTTCTACCTTTTGTTTCTTAGGAAGGGAAAAAAGTAGCAACACTATTTTTAACAGTTTATCTCCTGTAAAACTTAGAGCTGCTATTCTCCTCTTTAGCAAAGTTTGAACTCTAAATACATTTCTTTGGGTATGTCTGCATTATAGATATAATGTAGTTAGAACTTAGTGCTTTGGGGTTTGCATTTTGAGCTAGTTTGGAAAAGAAGAACGGAGGAGCTGGGGTAGAATGAGTATCTATAATAGTATTTATTGTGTTATCTTTGTATATGTGAACATCAGGAAGTGTTCATGCTGCCACAGCCAGCCTACGTAGGAACTCAGGTTAGCCTGTTTTGAAGGTAGCTGGGCTGTTTCCTTCTGCTGAGGGTCTTGGGGCAGCGGTGACCGTGAGCTCTGCTCTCGCAGGAGGCGCGCTCCCACCTCGCCTTCCTCGTGGCGGTGTGTGCCGCCCTGGCCGTGTTCGCGGCCGCGTACCTGCTGCTCTGCTCCGAGTCCCTGCTCCGCCGCTGGCTCACCTTCCTGGGCGGCACCATCTGGCTCTGCTTCCTCACCGTGGGATACGTGTCCCTTTTCGAAAGAGGAGGTGGCTATCAGCTCTGGGAGCAGGTATGAGTGCTGTGGAGGCCGTCGTGGATGTGTTTGTATCAATGGTTTATTTCTTCAGGACGTTACAACTTTTCTGAGGTTTTAAAAAAATGGGTTTACTGGTTTATTGAAGTAAACTTTAGTTGGTATTCTGTATTATGCTAAAAATACATTTAAGTTAGAAAATTGGATAATTGCATAAACCTATGTGGGAACTGCATCTTTAAGTTGTAATTGAATTGTATTTTTATTTAGGATTTTTACTAAATGTTAATTCCTATGAATTCATCTCTGAGAGGATTTTTTTACTAATAATACTTGCTTTTTAAATTTATTTGGGTCAAAGAGGTGTTCAAGAAATATATAAAGGACTCCAGAGCTGGGTGTGCCTTAGGGAGCAGGTTTTCAAGTCAGTAGGAGAGGTGAAGTTAACAATAAGAATTAATGACACATCCTGGCATTGCTGGGTGTGGCTAAACTTCATTGCTTGCTATCTCTGATCAGAAGATGGGCGATTTCATGAAGCCAAAAATATCATGGTTTGTAGGAAACTCCTCCTAAGGTCTCATAATGCAAGCAGAAGAGTTTTAATTAAATAAAAATGACTTTTTATCTTGTTTTACGGACTCTGCCCCTTCCCTTCTTTATTCGAATAAAGAAAGATATAAATTATCAGTTAAACAGCCGAAATCTGATTTGCATTGTGGCCTGGATCCAGCACTGTACATTTAGAGTTGCTGTTCAGTATTTTTTAACTTAAGGAAGTGCCCATTACCTTAGGAACCCCCCCAGATGTATTGTTCTTAAGCATAAATGCAAATCTGTAACAAAGCAAGATTTGGTTTGGCTGCTTTGTGTGCTGCAAGCCAATGTGGTGTCGTCATGTGGTAATAATTCATTCATATTGATTTTAAGTCTAAAACATAAGGACACCCTAGTCTGAAAAATTAATAGATTTGTTTCAGACTTTCACCTCAAGTCATGAATTTATCACTAAAGCTACTGTTTAAATTCAGGTATGGCATTTGCTTGTCCATGCTTACAAAACCATCACACAGCATTCACAATTTTGTGTGGTGGGGGTTGCAAATATGGCCGAAAAAAATGTTTTTACTCCAGCTAAAATAGTAAGATATGCAGGGAAAAAATCTTTTCATTGAATGAAAACTTCCAGTTGCCTGTTTGTCTGATTACTGCTGTCCCAGTCAAACCATCCATTCTGGCAGAAAGGTTTAAGGGCAGACTGAACCTTGAGACTTCCTCGAAGGAAGCTCTGGTCTGGAATGGCACAAGTTGAGCTGCTGGGATGAGATGGAGCTGAGCCAGGAGTGCTGCAATATATTCCTCTGACCAGGGTTGCTAGTTTCCATATACATAAGCTAACAATTGTAACAAGTCTATAATTCAGATTTAAGTTTTACAGACCTTCCCACTGACCTGGAGCAGTTTAGTTCTGCATTTTGTAAAATCCGTGCAGCCAAACACATGGTTAGTAGTAATAAAGGTTATTCTCTTGTGGGAGGACCAGGAAGTATTGGTTGGATTTTTGTTTTTTATCAAATGTGAAGCAAACATACACATGTGACTGGGTGATGTTAAAATTAGAAAAATATCTTCCAGAAGGTGAGAAATCTGATTCTGTTCAGTATTGCCAGCCTTGCAACACACTGCTCCTGATGTGTGAGTACAAAGTGCATCCAAAGTGCATCTCCAGCTGTAAGGGATAAGTTCAGGATAAAGGGCAACTGAAAAAATTAAAAAATTATAGGTGATATGTCATATTAACCCATCTTGTCTATGAACCTACAGCTGTTAATTCCCTCAAAACCCTTAGAACTACCACTGTCCTTATGGTTTTAACTGTGGTTTGAAACATCAATGTCTAGTTGTTCAGCCTGAAATTGAGCAAGAATCCTGCTACTTGGCTCCTATTTCTGTAGTGATTTTTGGGATTCACCTAATAACCTGTATGTGTGACACTTTTTTATTTTTTCTTTTTCTTTCCAAAGGTGCCATTCTTTCTGTTCATAATCTTCACAGTTTATACCATGCTGCCCTTTGGGATGAGAGGTGCTGTCATAATTAGTGTTGTTTCTGCTCTCTCCCATATTATTGTTCTAAGCACTGTGGTAAGCTTGATTTCTGACAAAAATAAGGAGCCCATGCTATTTCAGGTAAGGAAATAACTTGGTTACATAATGAAATACCCTAGTCATCTTACCCTTTGCTTTTGGCATAACTATTCTGCTTAGAACAGTTCCAAACTTCTACATGGATGTTTCAAGTTCGTGGATTCAGAGCTTGGGCCCAAAAAACCTCGGGCTTTTTGTAACATTGCAAATTTTAAAATCTATTGTGCACTTTGTTTTTCTGACCTAAGTGGAAAACACAGGATTGTTATATTAATTTTTAAGCAAAGCTGTTTAAAGTATGCCCAGCTTAGTCACAGTCATCCTTCCCAGCCTGTGCCCTTTCAGGTGGGTCTGCCTAACTTCACCAGGCACTGCCCACAGGGTGGATCAAAGGGGCCACTGCTGCCCCGGGCTGTCAGCAGGCCTGGCAGTGCTGCTGGCTGTGTCCAGGGCTCCCAGCACTTATTAACAGGGTGTGTTCAAAGGAGCACCCCAGCTCCCTGCATGCAGGCTGTGCCAGGCCCCACACAGCGTGCTGATGCATGAGTTTGTGCACTGGCTTTCCACAAACCAAACACTGGTGCCTGCAAATAAAGGTTAAATGGTAGAGTAGGATTTTCTGTTCTGTTATTCTGCTGGGTGTCTGCACAGGAATGCCTGTGAGGGTGAAAGTTAGCTTATATCTGCCAGGTCCAGCCTGGGACACAGCACCAGTGTTATTATGGGATGGGGTAAGAGGAAATGGAACATGGTCTGGGATTGATTCTTTTTATGGGACTCATAATGCGTGATGGTGAAGTATCAATGGCTGCCCTGCAGCAGGTAAATGTTTTTCTTCTTGTGCAGCTCCTTGCCAATGGTGTAATTTTCCTTTGTGGCAACTTCATGGGTGCATTTCACAAACGCCAAATGCAGGTTGCTTCGTGGGATTTGTACAGATACACCCTGAAGTGCATCCAGGTCCGAATGAAACTGAAGGTCGAAAAGAGGCAACAGGTGAGCGAGCTAGTTCGGGTAAGGAATTGCTTGTTTTCATTTCCACAGTCTGGATAAGTTCATAAGGTTGGTGACTAATCCATGGTGAAAGGCTTGGTCCAATCTTTGTGATACCCACCTAGTGTCAAAAATAAAAGTTGTGCCATTTGTAACAAAAGAAGGAAGTTAAAGGGAGGAAGCTGTTCTCTGGGGCTTGTCTGCAAGAAAATCACAGTATTTGTAACAGGAATGTAATTGCCAGTCATTTTAGTTCCTTTTTTCCTAGAATAAACTGTTTCTGGGACTGGCCTAAGGTAACTTAGGAAGACATGCCCTTAATGCCCTAAAATTACTTGTAAGGTAATTTTAGCAGTTAGTTTTATGCTTCCCTTGGTCACCTTCTTTTGCATTGAATTCTAAACTATTATTTGTTCTTGTATTTTATTGTCTCACAAAGTATTTTTCCTTTGCTAGAAGGAGAAAATTGGATGCAAAGGGAGAAAAAAAAATCATATAATAGATTACTGTACTTATTTCCATAAACTCCAGTGGCATTCAAAGAACAAGCAAGGAATATGAATTTCTTGTTGAGGATGGATTGTAGAGAGGTATCAAAGCTGAAACTAGGGCACCTTTCCTGGTGTAAGCAGGGTTAAGAGGAGGCTGCAAGGCTGATGTGTACCATGTTCTCTGCCCACCCGTTATGAGATAAAAGGAAGGGGCTGGGAGGTGAGTGACCCGATCAAACTGGAAAGAAGAAGCCGCCCACTGCTGGTGCGATCTGTTCTCTGATGCTAATCTTGTGAGATGAGGCGACAAACCTGCATGAAAGCCCTGGCAGAGTTTGCCCACGCAGCAGCCAGGGCAGCCTCTGATCACCTCACCCAGGCAGCCTGCTCTCCTTTCCTGGGCAATGTGCTCACTTGCACGGGTGTTCAGCATTCGGGGTTTGGGATTGTTTTTTTTAATGGTAGCTTGTTTGAAGTGTAAATGTGCTTAAGTGTGTGGAGAGCTCTCTTTTCATCCATGTTGCAATTTGTCAGGCAGTTCTGAGTATCCTTTCTGCCACCCACTTTCTCTCTGTGAAAAGACGTGAGAACTGCAGTTCAGGGTTCCTCATGGCTTCCTTGAAAACTGTGTGATGTGTCAGCCTCCCGTGGCCCTGTTATATTCCCTGGCATTCGGCTGTCAGTTTAAATTCTTTCCCAGAGCTCTCCTAGTACCAAACAGTAGATAAGGGACGGGAGGAGTTTCTATTTCTGGGATCAGCCTCAGATTAAACTGTTGGCTGTACCTGTGTAGATGAGTACCTGATGCTCCAGGACTGCCTCTTCCCACCGTGATCCCAGGGCATTCCTTCTTGGGGCAGGCACTGGTTAGGTAGCCCTGGCAGCTTACTGCTGTCTGCACGTGGCTGAGTTGGGTGCTCAGGAAAAGGGGACAAGGATTTGCTCCCAGAGGACAGCATTTAGACTTTTACTTGGCTGCACAATGTGCTAATCTTGCTTTTGGTGTTGTCTGAAAAAGTTCCTGCTTGTAGGTGCTGCACACATTTCCTCTTCAGAGGTGACTCCATCTCTGGGGTGGGAGTGCCCTTCCTCACTCCAGATATTCTCTTTTTGTCCTCCTCTTCTGCCCAGCAACTTACCGGGGTCTTCTTTGAAGAATGGGCTTTTAATTCAGAGCCAGTGTCAAATGGTGCCCGAAGAGTCACAGGACAGAAGTGGGTTTGGAGGAGTCTGTTCCTGGTTCAGTTTCAGTGGCATTGCTTCCTGGATCAGTTAAGCTGTAGCAGGACGCAGCTGACACTTTTGTATCTGCTGCTGCTTCTCCAGCATTTGAGAATTTACAAATACTTTTAATAGTGAATAGATTGTTAGGTACAGAACATAAGCTTTTATAGGAGCTTTATCAGACAATGCCAACATAACACTGACATTAGTGGAAAAAATCAAATGTAATTTATCTGGAAAATGTAGTACTGAATACTTTCATTCGTGTGTGTGTTTCATAGTTACAAAGGGATGTCCCACCTAGATCACAAGGAATGTAAGAAAAAATATGCAACATAATTGTAAAATCAATAATTTGGAGAATAGCAATGTAAAAATGTCTTCTGGAAAAACTGACAGGAATTACTCAAAAGCTATTTGAATAAAGGCTTTTTTTTTAAATGCCTTCTTGCAGTCAATAGAGTTCTGCAGTTTCAAACTTACTGTGTTAATAATTTTGCATAATTTTTTCCCTCCCTCTCTTTTTAGGAAAATCTGCTTTTATCCATCCTGCCTGCTCATATCTCTATGGAAATGAAGCTGGCAATCATTGAGCGACTGAAGGAAACTAATGATAACAGGCAAATGCATGACAACAACTTCCACAGTCTATATGTGAAAAGGCACCAAAATGTTAGGTGAGTGGAAAACCTAGAAATAATTGCATTAATATAAACTCCTGATTCTTATCAGTACATATGGCCCAGTGAAATTAAAATTTGAAGGCAGACTTTCAGGCTCACTTTCAGTGAGCTTCCTTCCTGTGATGAGGAGATAACATGTTGCACTGATGTGCTGTCTCCTAAATCAGGGGAGACACTTGAACTCTCTTAGCTGGAGTTGTTTCCCAAAGAGGAGAGAGGTGTTTCTGTTAAAAGCATTTCAGTAGTTGTGCTGACTGTGGAATTGATGTGTCTCCATATTTCCCTTTCCCTTTGCTCTTGTCCAGCATTCTTTATGCAGACATCGTGGGCTTCACTCGCCTTGCCAGCGACTGCTCTCCTAAGGAACTTGTGGTGATGCTCAATGAGCTCTTTGGGAAGTTTGATCAGATTGCAAAGGTAGGTTTACAGTTTGTGCTGTAGGGTAAAGGCCTTTGGGAAGAGAAGTCAACAGGAGGCAACTGGGTGTTAGTCCTGAAGTGAGGAAGGCAGGACTGCTTTTGGCTTTAAAGCTAACTGGCAAAATCACATTAAAACAAAATGTGAAACAACAATGGGAAATTTACCAAGTTGCTAGTGTAATTCAAGTTCTTGGGTGTGGAGGTTTATCTGTATCATTTAGGAAATTGTCTGATGGTGATAGTGATTGCAACAGGGCTGTGGGAGGTTCTGTGTACAAACTCCACTGAGGAGGTTTGCTGTGTTCAGCCCGAAGGCTTGTTTGAACCCACAAATGGAGATCTCTCAGAGACACATTTAAATTCATAAATTCAGAGGCATCAGGCAAAGAGCTCTTTAGCTCAGGAGTGAGATAAAGACAGCTTCCTGTTACTAATGGATACTTACAAAAAAGTGAAAGAATGGGGAGTAGTTTAAAATGGTCCCTATTAAGACAAACCCTTAGCACTTCAGCCTGGCAGGAGCTGTAACCACTTCCAGGTGCTGCTTGAGGTTAATTTTTTGCAGCTGTAATCACAAACTCAGGATTTTATTTCTCACATTACAGGGACTGTGTCACCTACATGTTTGTGTGTTGCATTTGTGAAATCCTAAAAATTTGTGAGAGAAAAAGTTGGAAAACTCCAAAATTATTAATACAGCAGAGGATGTCATTGAATAAATTCTTAAATATACCACTGATTAAAACCTGACTAGAACGTTAGTAGCATTTTTTGACTAAATGATGTGGCTAATCTTTGCATTTATCTGAATTCAGTTGCTGTTAAGTGTTTAAGTACTGACAAGTAAAAGCTAAATCTATGTCAATTGTATTGTTGTGAAGCAGCTATAAAGACAGAGTAAGTTATGTCATCTTAGTTACCAAATGGCAAAATTTCTTTAAATGCCAAAGTAGAAGCTGAGGTTAAACGCATCTGGTCAGGTTTTGTAACTGCTTTGCAGATACAAAAATAGAAAAAATTCTAAATTTTGAGTGATACGTTTTACTTCCTCACTGCTGTCTGCAAATTGCACTGTAATGTCTGGATTTAGTGAGTCAAGGTCTTTTGCAACTCTGTGGTTGAGCTGTGAGAAGAGATTCCTGCTTTTTGTGCTATTTTTGTTCTGCCAGAGTATTCTGTCATCTTTTCCATAATGTACAAATGTTGCAAGCTCCAATTTACCTAATAAAACTTGATGGCTGAGCTGGACACTGAGCAGAAGGCTGAAGTGCAGCAGCTCTAATCCAGGGCTGGGTTTCCCTGCTGATCCCTCTGAGCTTGTCACTTGTGGCACTGCTCAGAGCCCACTGGGGTGGATTAAGATGTGGAGAATGATGGATGTTCCCTAAAGGCTTTAACTGATGAGGGGGAACAGCTCAGTTTGGGAAAATGACACGCATTTGGGCTGATTTTGGAGTTGATTTAGGAGCTGCTGGGGGTGTTCTCACAGCAGGTGGGGTTGAACAGCTGGAGGTATTGGCTGGCCCAAATTAAGCCCTCTCTCCTCATCAGTTAAACACTACACAGCCTTGCAGAATTAGCCCTGGGTTGCTTGCAACCTTTGTAGTTAAAATTCTTCAGTAAAGTGTTGACAAAAGACAGTATCAGAGCCTTTTTGCTCTCTCCTGCCAGTCATTGGCAGCAGCATCCTCTGTTGCACAGTTAGGAAAATTTTTTTGCTGCCATTTAGTATTGTGGATTTTTTATTAGTGATAGCAAGCTGTAATGTGTGCCAGCTTCCTCTTCAGTTGTATTTGAAACAACAAAAATCCCTGTTTTGCATCTACACAGCTACCAGGTTGGGCATTTGAATTCCTAAGTTTTCCCTCAGTGCTGGGAGGTTTTATGACACCTCACACTCTTACTTATGAGGCTGCCACGTAAAAATAGACAGAAAAGTGCCCATAATTCAGGTGAAGATTAAAAGATAGATAAGTAGATTTCATCCTTAAGATGGTAAATTCTGTGAGAGTTTTATTTCATTTATAGATTTTCAATTGCACACAGTTCCAAGAAAAAGGTGAGAAATTTACAAGGTGGTTTAGGTTCAGAAATACTTTAAGTGGTCATTTTTGTTCCATCCAGTGAGCAATGACGAGGCAGGCATTCAGATGTGGGGAAAAAGAAGTAAGCTTTGTTTCAACAAGGACTGAACAAAGCCTGACTTTCTCAAACCAGAGCCTGCGGAGCTGTTCACCTACTTGCAGTTAATACTTTCCTGTTAAATATGTTTACTCTAATTTCACAGGAGAATGAATGCATGAGAATAAAAATCCTGGGAGACTGTTACTACTGTGTCTCAGGCCTGCCTGTGTCCTTGCCAGTCCATGCCAGGAACTGTGTTAAAATGGGACTCGACATGTGCGAAGCAATAAAGTAAGTAGGACGCAGAAGGCTGTTTAAAATATAAACACTGTGAAGATAATGAACAAAGCAATTATTTTTCTTGTCAGCATTCAAAGTGTATTTCTTAGCTGTACTTGGATAGTTCTGATGATAAATTTGTCTCATCTTTGCACCACGTGTGAGATGAGACTGAGCCTTAACCGATCTCCGGGAGGAGCGAAAATGAGACGTCTCCGGCTCTAAGGCGCTCGTGTCTCCGCAGGCAGGTGAGAGAAGCCACGGGAGTGGACATCAACATGAGGGTGGGGATCCACTCCGGGAACGTGCTGTGCGGGGTGATCGGCCTGCGCAAGTGGCAGTACGACGTGTGGTCCCACGACGTGTCCCTGGCCAACCGCATGGAATCCGCCGGAGTGCCGGGGTGAGCGTCCTGCCCTGCCCTGCGCCCGCCGCGGCCCGACGGAGAGCGGCCAGATGTGTACTCAGCACAGCCGTAAAATCTTCATGTTTTCTGGTCGTGTCTTTAATGGGCTATAAAATTCTATTCTTAGGCAAGTGACTGCTTCTTGACCTTCCCTGCACTGGAGAAACGTGTGCATCTTCAGCAGGGCAGTGTGTTGACTTGGTTAATCCCTGCTGTACACAGAGATAATTGTACATTTGTCAGTTTAGCTAAACGACAGTTGTGCTCCTTAGGTACACAGGGCCAAACTGGGTCTTTACTCAGTGTTTCTGCTGAAGTATTGATCAGCCCCACCTGATTTAAACAGCTCTATGTTCACCACTCCCACCACTCCAATCCCACAAATAACTGGGAAATTGAAGTGCACCCTGATGGGGAGTATCCAAGCAAGGAGAGTCTGGAGCTGTTTGTTGTGCATTTGCCATGGGCAGGCTGAAGGGAAAGGGAGTGGTGCTGAATGGGAGGATTGAGGCAGAGCAGGAACATTACTTGCCACGTGCTGCTCAGTAATGCAAGGATTGGGTCTGAGGTTTGGTCTCTTGCAGCCTTTTTAAGATGTTCATTGAACAGAACAAATATAAATGTTTTTCAAAAACACCAGTATTTGCCTTTTCCTCATTTAGGAATGTATACTCTCTTCCTGTTTTCTTAGTTGAATTTAAGGATTAGAATTCATCTAAGAAATCCTTTTTTCCCCCTTTCTTATTTTGGTAGCTTGCACTAAAAAAGACCATTGTAAGACTTTTCCTTTTTTCATTCCCAAATCAGACCACGATTTTTTTTTATGTCATGGTAGTCTGTCCAAATTGGTTTCTTTTATTAAGTGGTTCTAACCAGTGACATTATAGAATTTCTTATTATTTCTGTACCTCAGACAGAGGTTAGGTAGATGCTTATAACCTAAAAATTAAAGTGATTTATCAAGTGATAAGGGAATATGAATATCAAAATCCTTTCTTGCATGGGTAACTGAAAGAGAAAGAAAACCAGTTGGAGCTTGGCTAACAGTTACACCACCAGCCAGGCTGAAGGGTTTAGTGTGTTGATTCAGTGTGATTAAACAAGAATACAGAATTGTAAAGTTTCCTCTGTTGGTAAAGCAAACAACATGACTCTGAATATGGCACAAAAACATACTTTGTTAGTCATGTTTAAGACCTTTGCCTAATCTTGAAAACTCTGATTATTCCCTTGTGGTCATCAGGTTTATAGTTGATAAGCTGGTAAAGAATGAAGCTGGTTTAGGTTGTCATGCTGATTCAGAAACATTATCCTTATCACTTTTTATACCTATACCTATGTAGTACTCACTCATCCTGTGTTTCAAAACTGGCCAGAGGAAACAGCTTCCACTTGTGGAAGACTGAGCCTGACAGGGTGCAAGGGGTGCAATTCACTACCAAATGTTACGCTGTATTTGTTTCCTGCTCTGCAGGCAAATTATTTGTTGGGGATCCTCATTCCAACGCCAGCTAGTCCTGCTCCTTTGGAAGAAGTTTTGTCATTAGGAGACAGTTACAGGTTTTGTCTAAAATAGGAGGCATATCTGTTTTGAGTTTCTGTAACTGAAGGAATTCTAAAGACATTTGAAAGGATGCAGGGGAACTTCTAGCTTTATAAGTATTTTCTTTCCAGTGACGGAGTATCCTTGTTCATCTTCCTTGTGATTTTAAAAATTACTCACATTCATTACAGCGTAATACACTATTAACGCAGAAAGAAGTAGCACAAACCCAAAACTAAAAATGCATTTACCACCAGTTCTCTCTGTGTAAGTGCCTGAAAGCTCAGCATGTGTTTTCTCCTGCCAGTGTAGGAAACTGGGCACAGTGTGCGGGGTGTTCTGTCCTGGCACGGCCAGGGCAGCAGCGCCTGCTCCAGCTTGCCTGGGAGAGCAGCTCTGGCTTGTGTGCTCCTCCTGGAACCCAGCAAGCAGTCAGTAACTGCTCAGAGATCACTGGCATCCAATTCAGCAGGAAGTTTGCAGAAAGATTGGAAATGTCCTACGGCAGTGTGTGATTTGAGGGAGAGGGGAGAGGAAGCTTGGTAAAATGAAAAATGGTGGGTAGGGAACAAATGTAGTGCTTTTTGGTGTAAGTGGAAAAGCACAGGAAACTTGCTGCAGTATATGGCTGTGTTTTAAGGCTTGGGGTGCAGGCATCACTCAGAATACTCCAGTCTCTGTGGAAGAAAATGATGCCTTAGAGCAAATTCAGAATTCCAGATTTGAAGGTTCACTTTAATTGCAAAAGTGTGTAGTCAAGGTAAAAATTAAACAATTTTTTTAAAGAAAATTACCAGTAAACAAATAAAAGCATGCACCCTCTGCAATTCAACTATCACTGTTGGCTTGAAAAGTACTGAGGAAGTTTTTATTCTTCAGGCCTTGGACACATTACCTTCATCCAAACCTATGTCCAGCATTAAGAAGCAGAGGTAGGTGGGACAGTGATTCCCTTGCTCTCTGTAGTTAGGCAGCAGTGCTGCACACTGCCAGTTTCCATTCTGGAACTGTGCTTTTCCCAGCCCTGAGCTAGTGGATTGTAGGACAGTGTCTACCCCCTCTGTGCCAAAGAAAAGAGAGAAAAGCATGGGAAGGTGAACGATGAGAAAGTAGAACTTAAGAAATGCTGTTTTATCAACTCCCTCCAGTCTCTGGTTGAGAAATTATATGGAAAGATACTACTCATAACTTACGTGGAAATACATGATTTGGGATACTGAGGGAAATAACATTTAAGGGAAAGTGTGAATAGGTACAGAAAAATACTGTCTGCTCTCCTCAGAAGTGTGTGGGTTTTGTTGGTGTGTTCCCTTTTCCTCAATTGTGTTAGTCAGAAAAGGCAGACTTTCAGAATTCTCCTCAGAGTTAACAAAAAACCTTCCCCGTCTTTCTTTTCCCAGACTTTTAACTGTCTCCTCCCCTCCTCGTGCATTTCTAGCACAAAGCAGCCCTTGCTTGTGTTTTGTTCATGGGTTTTCCCTGCAGCTCTCACAACCTGCCTGTCTTGTGAGTCATCAGATCTCCTTTGATCACATTTCTTCTTGTTTCGTTTATTTCCCTGCTCATTCCAATTTAATTTCATACCAATACTATCTCATTATGAGAAGTATTTTTTAGCATGCTTGCTCTGAATGATGTACTATAGTAAAAGATTGCAAATATAATTTTAAGTAATGGCAGGATTTTCCAGTTGGCTGCCAAAGCAGGAGATGTCTGAAAAGCAGAAATGTCAGCAGTGGCCATTGAAATGTAAATGAAATGCTTAATGTGACCTTTCTGTGAGCGTTTGGGTCTCTTGTTCTTTCTCCCCTTCTCAGCCGTGTGCACATCACTGAAGCAACATTAAATCACCTAGGCAAAGCTTATGAAGTAGAAGAAGGGAATGGACACCTGAGGGATCCTTACCTTGAATCCATGAATATCAAAACCTACTTAGTGGTCGATCCAAGGGTACGTGTATGTTTTTAAACATCTATATTTTTTCAGGTATATTTACACATTATGAGTAGATCTGTTTCCGTGGTGCATACAGCATTTTCATTCAGGAACAGAGCTGAAGCATGGTGTGAGTCACCTGAGTAGATTGTATTTGGGAGTTCAGAAAACACATCCTGCTTTTTTATGACATGCCTATTACACTGAAGCTAATATGTGTTATGCTGAAACCTCGTATGTGACCCACTTAGAGTAAAAACACATATTTGACTATGAATTTGTGTGAAGGGTCTCAAAAACCCTCGTCAAAAGGTGAGGATGAAGGAATGAAAGAATGAATACCTTTCAGCTTTCAGTTAAAATATACCCTGTAAAATAGCATCAGGCATCTTCCTCACTATCTGAAAAGTACCATTCACCGTCTTTTCAGGATGTGAAATTAGCGACTGTGGGTTGTTCCTTTAGAGCCTGGTAACTATGAACACCTGGAGTATTGCTATTTTGAATAGGCTTGTGGCTGATGAGTAAAATGTTTCAAATGAAAAAAGAATGCAGATGAGAAACTTCTTTCCTTCCTGATCTTTACAGGAAGGAACAGTGTAGAGCCACGTTTAATTAGCAATTTTCTCTTGGTTACATTTTTCAATACTGCAACCCCCCCAGTTGCACACAGCGCATATTCTCAGAATGAGGATCTGTGTCTATTAAAATGGTCTCTGCTCCCTTGAAGACACGTGAAATGTTAGAGAATTACCAGTCACTGATGTCTGAGTTGATTCTGTAGTTTCAGCTTCCCTGCAGTTCTGCACAGGTATTGCTGTACACCTGTCAGTACTGCCTGACTCAGCACCTGTGACACAGGGATATAATCTAATATGGAGTCTGTAATTTGTAGGATCTTCTAACCACTGTTTTGATACACCCCAGCTCAGGAATTTGGAATCTTTTCCCCTGCTGTAGTGCTGACTGCAAGGAAACCGTATCTGTTCACAAGATCCTGTGAGCTCTTGCATCACTGCAAATCAGCCTGGAAGTTGGAATGTTGCAATGTTGCAAGCGAAGGCTCGTAAAGGCAGCTGAAGCAACTCACTGTGTGTGCTGTGATTTGCTTTATCTCACATTAATTAAACCAGATGAAGGAATTGAGGTTGGCTGACATGTTGCTGATGTGTTCAGAGCCCCACTAAATAGCGAGATTGTATAGTCTTAAACTACTCAGGCACGCTTCAGAGCTTCAGTTGTGTCTGTAATTTGTCTGAATTTCCATTTTCTACATGAGTGTGTTTTCCTTCTGTTAGTCCAAGCAATGCCTACCAACCAACCACCTCCCTAAAACCCGGGTGAACGACGGGCTGAAGATGCGAGCGTCCGTGCGGATGACGCGGTACCTGGAGTCCTGGGGAGCAGCCCGGCCCTTCGCGCACCTCAGCCACCGGGAGAGCGTCAGCAGCGACTCCTCGGGCTCCCAGGGCAGGAGGAGGAAGGTGAGGTCTCAGTGGCACAGGGCAGCCTCCACTTACCAGCTGCTCGGGGTGCCTACGGTGCGAGACTCAGAGCCCGACGTGACTTTGGTGGCGGAGCCTCTGCTCTTACCCCGGTGTTCTGTGCACACAGAGCTGAGAGGGCGTCTGTGCAACAGCTCTTTCTGTCTGAAATTAAACATATTCTGACTGCCGGTCTCCCCAGCATACTGTAGTCACAGTACATAGGTTGGACTAGATGATCTTAGAGGTCCTTTCCAACCTACTTCGTTCTGTGATCTTTAAAGCACAGCTATCTGTTTTCCCCATCATTTTTCCATCTTGAGATCTGGCCTGGTACACGTGGTAAAAAAATAGATGCACCCAATACTTACTTGAAATGTATAGAAAATCAATAGTCCCTCCGCATGCTCTCCCTGCAACAGAATTTTATCAGTAAAGAATTTTTAAGATCAAGAATTCTTGAGGTTTTTAAGGTTTCAAAATACAAGAAAACTACGTTTTCCTTCCATCTGCCCCTCCTGAGAGCTGGGAGTAGGAGATGTGCATGCTTTCAGGTGTGGCCCTGGAGCCACAGCTGTAGTAAATTTTAATTTAGGCATCCATTCATTCAGGTGTGTGGGAGTGGTTTCCAGTCTGCTTGCCTCTGCTGGTGCTTGCTTAGTTATATTGGTGTGTAGAGAAAAATGAGAGGGAAGATCTGTTTATTTATTTTCTAATAATCTTTTTTGTCAGAAAATGCTCACTTCTCATTTGATAAAGCAGAAAACATTGCTGGAAAGGCTTGATTTTTATAAGCTTTTCTATTCGAGACTGGTTCTGGATTTTTTAAATTTCTGAGTAAAAATAGTTTTGGCAGTTTCATGATGTTTGTTTTCCATAGTAGTTTGCTATTGAAAGAGTGTGTAACTTATTCTTAATTCCTATTTTATTTAGGAAATACCTTTGTGTTCTACTGGGCGCCAGAGAACTTCTGATAGGTTTGTCAAATACCTTGTTTTCTTTTTTTTGTGCTCCTGTGCTCCTCTTGCAGTTCAGTGTGCTGTAGGCATGTGATCATTTGGCTGATTAATCAGTGTGTATGGCAGTCCTGCCTTAGGAAGGTGAAGGTAAATCTTTGGCCTTTGGAAGATTTCTCAGCTCATGTTTGTTATTGTTAGCAGACTCTACAAGGAGCCTCTTGTCTTGCTGTCCCCCCAGTCACTCAGATTCCATTTTGCTTGCTGGGCTGCAGCAGGATGGGAGGGAATTGGGAATGGAGAGCCCTAAAGAGCAGTGGGAAGATTTGGTTTTGGTTAGTATTACAAACATTGCCATTACAGTGTGATAAAGAATTGTTACTTACAATGGTACTTGTAGCACTGAGTTAAAGGAGGAGCTGATTTTCACTTGTGGAACATCCCCTCTGTTTGTCAAAATGCTGTCTTGAAAAATGCATTATTTGAGTAACTAAGAAATGCTTAGTAAGGTGCTCATGGGTGTATTTTTAAATCAGTTTGGAGCATTCTGGTTTAATTTTTCCCTGGAAGCTTGCCCCACTGCGTGCTCAGAACGTGTGCTCTGTATACATTACTTGTTTCTGAGTTGCATTTGTCACAAAAACTTCATTTCATCCTCAGAAATTCATCTCAGAAGGGAAGGATAGAGGAAGATATTTATGATGAAATGATGTCAACCATTGAAGGCCTCAGTTCAACTAAGTATGCAGTACTTTAATTTTTTCTTCATCTTTTCTTTGAGATTAACCTGCCTTTTTAATTTAAGCCTAGACATAAAATTTACTTATGAAAAATGGGAAGTTTTCAGGATTTTTGTCTTACCCTTTTTTTGGTCTTTGCTTTTTACTTAGTTTCTTTTTGGGTTTATTTTAATATGAGAGAGTTACTGTGTTATTTAGCAAGAATCCAGTGATCAGTATTGCTCTTCAATGTTTTCTTTATTAAAATAAGAAGTTTCATGAAATGGGGTATGTCCTAAACAAAACACTGTATATGAAGTCAAAACAGAGTTTTGTGGGTAATAAAGCTGCTTTAGCATCTGGTCCACTGAAGAGAAATGGTCTATCAGGTGCAGATAATTCCTTTGGCAGTACAGTTGCCTTTAAAAGCAGACAAACACAGGCAATGGTGGTGGTTTGGGTTTCCTTTTTTGTGCGTGTTTTGTTTTAATTTAAAATACAATATTTAAATTCCTAACAAATGTAAAACACTGAATTCCAGAATTAAAACTCTTTCTTTCATCTAAATTCTGGAAGGCTGTATCTCAGGTATCCCTAATAGGGGTCTGATGCTGTTTGGGGGAAGCTTTTGGAGGCTGTGAGCCCTCTCCAACCTTGCTGTTGTACTTTCCTATTTGTAAGCCTTTGGGAGGCTCTGGAGTTACCTTTTCCATGCAGCTGGCACACGTTGCTGTCTGAGAGTGTTGTGTCAGATGTATAAAAACACAACCACAGCTTTGTGCTGCTCTGAGCCATCCAGGCCTTGCAGAAGCATCAGATGTGTGTTGAGAGGCACTCCCAGCCCGTGAGCTGTGGGGTCTCAGGTGCAGTGATGATTTTGTCCTGTCCCTGGCACTGTGTGTCCCTGGTAACCCGAGTCTCTATCTGGCTGCAGTCCCTGGTGTGGCAAATCAGACGACTTCTGTGGATTCTCACTGATCTTTGCAGAACCTGGTCTTGAGAAAGAGGTTGGTAAGAGCAAAATAATCCTTTTTGGTCTTTGATTTGGCCTTCAGAGCAGCATAAGAATGTGTCTGAAACTTTTCATTCTGAAACGGGACTCTGGAGGTGACTGCTCGTCCTAAGAGGTTTTTGGTAACTAATGGAAAGCAGATCTCCTGAGTCGTTTGAACAGGTCATTCTTCCTTGAGAATGCAGATCCTGAGATTAAACGAGATTGTCTCTAACCTGTGGTCAAATTCTTGCCATAGGGGAGTTAGTGGGAGTTTGGCAATTTTTCTATATAAACTACTTCCCTCAAAAGTAATGAGATTTAAAGAAGGAAAAAAAAAAGAAAAAAAGAATTTCTGCATCCATAATGAAAATACTTTGTTTTCTGTCGTTGTTCTGCTATTTGTTAGATGCAGTGTACTTTTCCTGTTTGAATAACTGCTGTCTAATTTACTGTGCTGTGGGTGTAGTTACTGGTGGGGGTCTGTACATATATTTTAAGTTTACTTCTGTGCATATCCTTTTTTGATAAGGATTTTGACCATGGGCATCCATGGAAGGCTGATTGACATACTGCTTGGATTTCCCTCTAGGTCAGAAATTATCCTTTGGGCTGGGCTGTTTTTCTTGAAAGATGTGCAAGTGATTGGTTTTTTTTGGCAGCGCTTTTCTTTTGTTCTGTTTTAGTTCTAGGTACATTTTAAATAATACAATATAAACTTGTCATCACAAAAATGTAATAAAATGAAGAAAAAACACCCCTGAAATGACCCTGATGCTTTATTCTCTCTGTTTCAGTATCGCTCCATTCCTATTCTAAAACTCAAGAGCTACTTTGTATGTGCCAGCTTTGTGTTCCTCTGTATATTTGTGATACAGATGTTTATCATGCCAAAGTAAGTGCTGGTATTTTAATTATTTATAATTCAAATTAACCAACAGCTAAAGTGAACCTCATGTGCACAGAACTTTTTGGAGTTTCTGAGGGGTTACATTTAAGAAGCATACATTAATTTACCCCGTGATAAAGGAGTGCATTCATGTTGTTGGCATAAGAGCTGAGATATCAGTATGAAAATAAAATAGAAATATTTCTGTAATATTTTGTTTGCTTAGTACACACAGGGAGATGGTCACTTAAGTGAGAATTGCTATTTTATAAGAACAGTTGACTGTAAGGACATTGTGCAGCAGGAAAATGAGATTTAGCTGGTTAAACTGTGCTCAGTGATTCTTTTCTGTAGAACTACAAGGAGGGAACTTTGAGCTGCTTCTCACACCTGTGAGAAAGCAGATGATGGCTAATTCTGAAGTTTATGGCACATTTGTTTTGTGGCTGTTGCAGTGCAGTTTCCATGTGGTTTATGCACAGGGCAGTGGCTCAGGCCATCAGCAGCAGAATCTCTTAAACCACTGATTGTGCAACAGAGCAACCCTAACCTGTGTGATGTTGTGCTCATTCAGTGCTATCTGAAGAAAAATCATATTTAAACTTGGTTTGTTTAGTGCTTTCTTCTTCTGTTTAGAACTGCAAAACTGGGAATTTCCTTTGGAGTTGTTGCAGTCATCATTGTGCTTGTTTTGTTTGTGTGCTTCGCTGAGAAATGTCTGGTAAGTTTACTTTTAAAAAACACTTCCTGCTTTCAAAAGTGGATGGATATATTTCAGCAACTTGGGCTATCTTTTAGGCTGATGAAATTGTAATAATTTCAATAGGAGTTACAGGAGCCTTGGAGCTCAGGTGACCAGAAGATTCCACTGCCTGAAACAGATTTGCATGTCTGAAAATTATCACAGTAATTTAGAATTACTGGGTGCAAGGATAGATGGGTAGGAGGGAAGACATGGAGTTGGTTTTTTAAAATGCATTTTTATATTTGTCATTAATAGTGATTTTGTTTGTAAATACTGTTATTCTCTATGCTGGAAACAATATTGAAATAAGTTGGAACAGAAGACCTTTTTTCATAATAATTTATGAAGTGTAATGAAAATTACAAACATATGAATAATTTACTGGCAACAACTCCATGGCTGTTAGAATTCCAAATTCACCATTACATCAATTAGGACATTTTGCACTTGTAGTTCCTTTTTCTTTGCATTATTAAAAGCATACAATTACTGTTCAAAAATATATAGTGACAGAGAGAGCCCGTAGTGATGGAGAGTTCAATGATAGAAAGTAAAAAAAAACCCAAACTGCTCCTCAGTTCAAGAACTGCCCGGGGGCAGGGTGAGGAGAGGGAAGGGATTTTAGAGAAGGGATTTTAGAATGTTCCTTGCACTCATCCAACCTGCAGTGTGCCAGGGAGTCTGAGGTGCTGCTGAGGATGTGCAGCTCCCCTGCACTGCAGCACCCGGCGTGGGGATGGAGCTCCCCTGGGGCAGAGCCACGGTCCAGCTGTGGAAAGGGGAAGAGAAAAATCAGAGAAAATTGCACTCAGGGCATGGGATGAGGATTTATGACTCATTTAATAGTATGGTTAGACAGATATATGGATTTTATGTATGTATATATGCATATAGAGGGATTTTTGCATGTATGTCTGTAGAGAGAGAGGTGTATGTGTTTTTTCTACATGTGTAGAAACACATGGAGAAAACAGAAACTTCTGAGACTGCAGTTGCATCAGGCTTGAGTTTTATGCTGGGAATGTTTTGGTGTAGCATCATGGAATAATGCTTGCACTCATTAAAATGATATCCTTTACTGGATGTTTTTGTCTATTGCAATATTGGAGGATATAGGGACAGCAAGAATGGGAACTGTCTATGGTGGGTTTTGATTTAGTAATCTGAAAATGTAGTTCCAAATATAATATTATAGCTCTATAACTAAAAAAAATACAATTTTTTTACTGCATTTTTATTAACTTTTCTCTAGAACTTTCAAACAGGTCATAATTCTGTATTTTTAAAGTACAAATTCAGGAAATTTTAGCACCCAACCCCTTTGAAGAAAGGAACCATTGTCTCTATTTTCAGTTGGGGAAAGGTGTTAGACATTGATTCTGAATGACGAAATTCAAAGTTCTAAATTAGAATTCCTGTGAAGGCTCTTGACACTCTCCTGCAGAAAAAGGTCAACTTTATATTTAGAAATATTTCTCCCTCTGTATCAAACTGTTATCCCTGTTACTGAAACTAATTAATTTTATTTACAGAAGTGCTGCTCAGTTCAGTGGCCTCTCCTGCACCATCTGTGTGCTGTCTCAGAAAAGGTGGAAACAATGCCTTTACTTAGGCTCCCTTTAGCAGTCATCACTATAGCTGCCTTGCTGATTATAGCCATTTTTAATTTGGTAAGTAATCACATTAATTGATGAACTTACTGTAACATGCACAGTTTAAGTAACTTCCTGTGTTCTTTTCATCAAGTACCACTTTTTGCTGCTTTTCCTAATGCCCAGTTTGCAGCACGAGCTGATTTGCACAGGGGTAGTGCATCATGTGAAGTAACAGAATTAAAAATAAAAGCTCCTACTCTGTGGAACTGAAAGTACACGTGATAGACTTCACTTCTGGTTTATGCCACCTTTTCTTGTTTTCAAGATGGCACTTAAAACAACTCTTGGTAGTAACCCTCATCCCTAAAAGTTTCCCTTTTTTAATGTGGCTTTACATGTTTGGCCGTGGCAGGCAGCACTTTAAGCAGTTCACTGTGGTGTTTGCACTCACTGGTGCAACGTGGATGAGGGAGGGAAGAATATATCTTGGCTCTCTTTTAAAAGCAAAGGCATTGAGGACAGTTACTGCTGGAGTAAGATGGAAATGGCATCTGTCTTTTCAATTTAGAATATTATATTGCACCTGGGTATGTATATTTGAATAACTGTGCTGTGGTTTTTATTTAAACGAGCTTTATTTAAAGTGTGTTAACACTTCCACCTAACTGGTAGTTAACTACTAAAGCTGATGTCCTCCTGATCCCGTGTGTTTGTTTGCCTTGCCATTCTTGTGATTCCATGGGGAGTTCATTCTGAAAGCAATATTGCAGAAAATGCTTAATTTTCTTTCGTAGGGTGTTTTTTCTGCTGGCTTAGGTCCTTGAATTGACTCACAGTGGTGTCATGTGAACACCACCAGAGACAGCCTGAAAGAAAACAGGAACAGCAGCTGTGAAACTGGGGGGTGAGACAAAACCACATGTTTGTGCCAGATAGCTGCTAGATTAACATAGCCATAATGTAAAACTTTACCCCCAGTTAGAAAAGAAGTAAATTTTAACTTTGCAGCTTGTGTGTGCATAGATGTTTAATATAACTACATGGGGTGCCATTGTATTTCAACATTTATTCAGTAGCACTGAAAAGACAACCAGATCACCACTCTCTGTAAAATACATGGAGAAAAAAAATCAGTGATTACCTGCTAATAAGTTTGTATGGGGGTTTCACTGATTTGTTTTGTTTTGTGGGTTTTTTCCTCCCCTCCAATAAATCAAGACTACTGAAAAGAACAAACCTGCCAACTTTACTGGATCAAATGACCTGCCTGCTCCAACCTATGTGAGTAGAGTACCATCTTAATTTCTAGGATTAAAATGAAATGAGTCTTGGATGGTGGGTATAGAATCATAGAACATCCTGAGTTGGAAGGGACCCACAAGGATCATCGAAGTCCAGCTCCTATCATGTAGATGGAGGGCAACATTTTGATATATTTTCTTTTTATTTATGAAGATAGGGTTTTTTAAAATTGTTGATCATGAAGGCTTGCTCATGACACGAGGCAGTTTTAAGGGATACTTTATACTGTTACACAAGGCTTACCTGTGCATCCTTTAGGGATTTTCAGAAGTCTGGAGTATTCATGTATAAAACTGAAGTTCTGGTTTATTTTGGTCTCTCAGCATATTTGAAAGGTGTTCTCTAGAATTTCTGTAAGAGTAAATTCAGCATTTATTAGTGACACAAAAGTCTTATTTCCGAGGCTTCCCCTTTTTATGTCTTTAATTGCAAAGTAGTGTTCTGAGTTCATCCAAATATTTGGCATGCTCCTTTGTCACCTGGCCACCCCTTTAGATTATGGACATGTTTTTGAATGATGTGCAGCAGGTTGTGTGAGGAGCCTTTCATTCAGGTGTTTATGACAACTGATAAATTACACATATAAAATGCACATTGTACTCATCTGGTAATTTTTTGTTCTTGCATGTTTGTAAAGCAGACTTTGGGAAACACAACTCATTCCTGCATTGAGGAAACTGTAAGTAGTGAATGCATCTTTCTTTGAAAGCCAGATCTTTGAATGTATCTTACTGACAAATGGCAGGTTCTCTTGCTGTATAAAAGGTAGCTTTTTTAGGTATCTGACAGCAGAAAAATTCTTCATGAAATCAAGATTATTCAGCCGCTGTTGTTGTGCTGAGTAAAGTATGGCTTTGCAGTTTTTAGAAGCTTCAGACTTAGAAGTAGGTCTAAAACATTAGGGAAAAAACCAGCAGAACAGGGTGATGATAATATTTGAAAGATGAGAGCTCTACTTGAAAGTGTCCCTGTAAAGTGTGTTTACAGAGTGAAAGGGCTTAAGTGGCTGACAGACCTCTGCTGGTGCTCTACACATAGTGGTTCCTTTTCCAGAGGTTTGGCCTGAGGAAGAGTGTTCACTGTCTTTTGGAGGTGGACTCCATGTCTTTAGGATGACAGAGTTGGTCTAATTTGTTAAGTGTGGGCTCTGGTTAGGAGTTGCCTCATAAATTGTTCTAGTTTCATTCACTTCAGCAGAAATGTTAACTCTTTAGCCAAGAATCTCCCAGTTCTGTGGCAGGCCTGTGCTATTACAGGTGGGAAAACTGCACTTTGTGCATGAAGAGAAATGAATTCTTGGGGAGCAGAAGCTGAGGTGTTTTGGAGTTGCTTGTAGACTGAAGTATGCCAGCTGAGCACCTCACACCTGTGCCCCTGGCTGCAGGCAGCAACCCTGTCTACACCACACACCTGGGACCCTGTTTGGTGCTGCCAGCTGCGTGCTGGCCTTGGGCACCATGCCTGAACTGGGATTCCCCTGGAAAAGTGCTCAGGAACTCCATAATGGGGGTGGTGGCCACAGCTTGATAATGCTTAATAGTATTAAAGTTTTTAGGGAGGAGCTGGATAACCAGTCATGGTCTTCGGGTGTTACTGGTGTGGGAGGTGGGAATGTGGTATCTGTTTAAGATTATAATGGGAAAACACAGTCACAATAGGACTAGAGCACTGGGCTTGCTGTTTCAGAGCTGGTTCACTGGACTATGAACCTACTTTGGATTAGTCTTGACCTTTAAATAAATAATTGCTTAAATTAATAAACTTCAGGAGATAAATTCTCAACACTAGAGATTTTATCTGGCATTGCTTACTTATGTTGATGTTTTTCTGTTTAAATATCTTTGTTTACCCATAACAAATTAAAAAAGTAAACTAAAATCAATATTAAAATGCCATTAAAAATAAAGCTTTAAGTGATTGCAATTTCTTTGCTTTAAATTGCAGTGACCATGAACTCAGAGCACTTGCTGTGGTTTTAATGCCTCTTAGACATAAGTTCTGAATAATGCAAAGGCTCTTTAAATTCCTCTTTTACAGTATTATGCTTACTGCTGTATATTGGGGTTCATTGCCTGCTCGGTATTCCTTCAAATGAGCTTCGAACTCAAAGTTCTCCTCCTGTCCATTGCTGTGACTGTCTACCTCATAATTTTTAATACCCTTCTGCACAAGGAAGACTATGGCAACAGTACCAGGTGCATTGTAAAGTTTCTTGTTCTTTAATGTTTCATTTAAGGAGGTGTTAGATTTTTGTGCACCTACTGGAATACTGAAATATCAAAATCCTGTAAGGCAGATGTTGCAAACCTTTCTGTAAAATTAACAACAGGGAAATATATTAGACCACGTCACCTTTTTCTAAAATTTTTCTTTTTTAACAAAGTGTGTTTTCTCTGAAAAAGTTGTCATGTGGCTTCTGAGATCATTGGAAGCCTTGGATCACATTAAGGACTAGAGAGTAGAATATTGATGTCATAATGAGGTTGATCTTCTGTTGAGTTACGAAGTAAAGCCTTGCTACAAATCTGAGGCTCAAGCTGTGCTTGTGTGGTAGTCATTCAGATGGTTAGTGCTCTTCATGTACTAACCTTACTAAGGGCAGCTATTTTGAAAAGTAACAGCAGTTTACCTGATCTAATTGCAGAAACTGAAAATTCTGAAGAGAAATCACATGTGAAGATTTTACTGTTAATTTTTAAGACTTTCTCAGATCCCTCAGCCATAGTCTCATAGCTGAAGATTAGAATGAATTTATTTTGCAGGGGCAGTAACGTGTCAGCACACCTTAAAAAAGCTTGAGTGAACTTAATCATTCATATGATGAGAATTTGGTTTGCATTTGTATAAATTAATAGATGTGTAAGACTGATTTTCCTATGAAATATGAGTGGTGATTCAGATACAGGTATGACTTAACTGCTGTCTTTGTCTTAGGAATTCAGGTTTTTAATTTGTTATTGTCTTTCCTTCCACAAATAAGAGTTTCTTTTCCTACCTCAAGGTTTTGTTGCCTGTGTTTTCCTAGGGTGGTGTGGGGTGGAAGCTGAAACTCACTCTGGTGGAAATTAAGATGGCTATATTAAGATAAAGCCATGTTTACTTGAGCATCTCACTACAACAGCTGCTGAAGAAGGTTTCAACACCCAGTGTGTCCTGATGTGAAATGCATCATTCCATGTGTTGGACTGGGCTGATAACCCTTTCTTGTTGTTAGGACAGGACCTGTCCCCAGCCATGCACCAGCACAAACAAACAGTGACACTGTGGTGCAAGTCTGAACTGACACCTCTGCCCCTCACGTCCCACCCCGACTCTCCATTGTGCAGAGTTTCTTAAAGCATACAGGTGACTTTGTATTGCTTTCTTATTTTCAGGTTTTTCATCAAGGAGCCAAGGATAATGACTAATTTATATCTGGTCCTGTTTTACATAACCGTAGTTTTACTTGCAAAACAGGTATGTATTTAAAATGCAATCGTGTAGTTCCTTTACTTGCAACAAGTTGATTTAAATAAAATGCAAAAGTGATGTTCCTTGAAATTGTGCTCCAAATTAGAGCACAATCAAATATTTTTATCTTTTTTAATATTTTGATCTTGCAGATAACATACTTGTAATTAGTTTTTGGTAATGCCAAAATTTTCACTGTGAAAAGATGGGAACATTTTTCTAGTTTTCAACAGTGTTTGCATCATAGACGTGAGAACTTCTTGGTTCTTCCAGTTTTGATCTATCTGTTTTTATATATCAGTATTCATTCTAAATCAACATAGCAATTCAAGCTAAAATAATCATGATATTATTAAAGTGTCATTTTGGTAAATACACCTGATGATACCAAATCACATTTGGTCTCTTATTGGCTGCTTTCATATTTTTCTGACCTTTGCTCTCAAAGCACATTTTTCTTAACTGTATAGACTCAAAAGGCCTTGAAGAAACTATTGCTACTGCACTTCTTGAGAAAATTGCCTGATACTTTTCTGTGAGTTATTTTATGGATTTAATTTGTCATATTTGATCGCTTCACAGATTGACTATTACTGTCGACTGGACTGTCTGTGGAAGAACAAGTTTAAAAAAGAACATGAACAATTTGAAACTATGGAGAATGTTAACAGGCTCTTGCTGGAAAATGTCCTTCCTGCACATGTTGCTGCATATTTCATTGGAGAAAAACGAAATGAGGTGTGTTGAGTCTCTCCTATGTGAAGGACAGTAAATTGGACTTCTGTGATAGATATTACACATGATGTGAAAAAGAACACAGACTGCAAACTTTTGCAATTTTTGCCTCTTGTTTGTATTCCAAGACCTTTGCAGACCTGTTAACCAGATGGCCTCAAAAGAATGAAAACTTTTAGTGTCAGTCCCTGAAATCTGTTCTCAGAATTAGTAGTTCAGCTTCAGGACACAGTTTAAGTTTGGCAAATATTTAAACGAGAGTTAGTGCTTCTCCAAGACTGTGTTTTACCAGAGAGGATAGGTAATCAATTTTAGAGAAATTAATTGAAGAACAGATAGTATCTCCCAGAGAGAAGTTAATTGATAATGATCTCTTTTATTAAAGAAATTTCATTCTGCCAGCATGTCATCAGAGTGAACAATGCTGTTTCTCAGAAGATTGGCAATGTCCAAGTAGATGAAAATGTTTAAGATATCTTTAAGGGATCTCAGCTTTTCCTTAGGCAAATCCATGTTGTTAATGTTTCTGATAGAATAAGAGATGTGGTTGACTTCATAGGAAAACTGTAATTTGATTCCTGGTTGCAAACAATTATCATGGGTGTGAGTACCTGTGGGGGAACGTGGCTGCTGACAATGTGTGGGTTTATTGTTTTTCTTTAGGACTGGTACCATCAATCCTACGACTGTGTCTGTGTCATGTTTGCATCAGTACCAGATTTTAAGGTGTTTTACACTGAATGTGACGTCAATAAGGAAGGCCTGGAATGTTTGCGGCTGTTAAATGAAATCATTGCTGATTTTGATGAGGTAATTAAGCTTTTGTCCAAAATGCACTGGATTACATATTTACTGCAAAATAAATATTTCACTAGATCTGGGAGCATTAGAAGGGGAAAACCCATTTTTATGCTGAACTAATATTCTGACTTCAGCCTTGCAATCTTGAAAGATATATTCCCATCTGGTTGGGATTTTCAAGTACATCATCTAATCCATTAGAAGTATGGTTTAAAAGTCCTGAACTTAAAGACTTTATTTCAGTACTTTAGTGCTTTTATTTCTCCTGTGAGTGGGTAGAGCAAAACTGTGAAACTAATCCTCAGTATTTTATCTAATTTTCATGTGAGTGATAATATTGCTAGAGAGTTTAATGCTTATGATAGACAGTATAAGATTTCTGGTTACGTACTACTCTGAAATATGCTATTAAAGTCTCAAGTTTTGTTTTCTTTCCATTCAAACAGCTCTTGTTAAAACCTAAATTTAGTGGTGTTGAAAAAATAAAAACAATTGGAAGCACTTACATGGCAGCAGCTGGTCTCAGTGTTACACCAGGCCAGGAGAACAACCAGGTACGTTGGCTCTGAGTCTGCTGTCAGTATTCTGTGGGTGCATAGGTGTGTTCAGGGTAACAAAATGTAATGTGATCCGAAAAAGTAAATCATGAAGGGTGACTTCCTCAAATGTGGAAAAAGATGACAAAAGTGTATTGTCTCCTGCTAAATTCACTACTTAGCTCCTAGTTCCATTTTATTTCCAAAGTGGGTATTAAGTCTGTAATCCCAGAATACTTTTTACATCTTTCATCTTTGATTCCAGTAGTTTAACATTCCTAGATGCATAACAGAAGGGCTCTAATAATAGAGGAGTCAAAGAATGGGAGCCAAAGAAAAGGCAGTCTCAGAACTGGATAATAGGCTTTTTGTGATACCTGAGAACTGGCACAGAAAGAGAATCCTGAAGTGTCACCACATTAAGTCTGAAACTGTTTGTCACCCAGAAGAATTAACACCAATTTCTCTGGCTCATTTTCAGTATAACAGGTTTATGTATGACATTAAAATGCATATAATAATATACCCAAAATATGTAAAATTAAAGCTGAAACCCTAAAGGACAGACATTAGTTTGTTATAAAAGTTAATCATATCATGCTTGTTGCCTCATAGCAAATCCACAGCTGAATTTAATGGAGTTCTGAAGTTCTGCAGTTCTGAGGATGGGTGGGCTCATCTTTATAAACACTCCAGTCCCTTCTAGTACTGCTTTGGAACAGCAGCCTGACACCACCTTCCATGTTGTAATTTGCTCACTGATATGTGTTATGACTTGCACAGGACAGGGAAAGGCAGCACGCTCACATTGGGATTATGGTGGAGTATGGAATTGCCCTGATGAGTAAACTGGATGGCATCAACCGACATTCCTTTAACAATTTCCGCCTACGTGTTGGTAAGTCCTGTTTGTGGTGAACTCCACAGCTCAGACAAGTGAGAAATGAGCTGGCATGATCTAAGTCCAAGTGCTGAATAGCCAAAGGCAGTATTTGGTCAGGTTTTCAGACAGCCAAGCTCCTCCATGGATGGGCTTTTCTCAGCACTCATGGGGGAGGGAGCAGTAGGAAGAGGGCAGCTCAATGAATTTGGGGGAAATGAGATACAGATGAAGAGTTAAGTACCTTGTTAGTGACTGTTGACTAAAGGCAGTATTGTCATTGCAACACTCATTTCTATATGCTAAAAGTAGAAGAGGAAGAATTTTGTGCCCTAGACTTCCCATTTTACAATGAGTGAGTCACTTTACATCACCTGAGCCTCAGTACGAGCATTTAGAGAACAGTACTAATACTGATTGTTGGAAAGGTGTTGCAGAGTTAAATTTCGGGATGTTTTTTCCCCTGAAGCTACAGCCAACAATAAAGCTGGAAGTCATCACCTTCTGCCTCAGTTATGACACCCACTTGTGTCTCTGCAGGGATCAATCACGGCCCGGTGATCGCCGGTGTGATCGGCGCCCGGAAGCCTCAGTACGATATCTGGGGCAACACCGTCAACGTTGCGAGCCGAATGGAGAGCACGGGGGAACTCGGCAAGATCCAGGTAAACCTGGCAGCCTTGCAGTGCCTAAGGTGTTGTTTCTAATTGGTTGTGGAATCTTGCTCTGATGTGAATAATCAGAATTTCACAAGAGTTTCTCATTCTTTTCACACAAAGGTCACAGAAGAAACAAGCAAAATACTACAGGAGCTGGGATACTCATGTGAATGTAGGGGACTCATTAATGTCAAAGGCAAGGGAGAACTGAGGACTTACTTTGTTTGCACTGAGACAGCCAAATCCCAAGGCATGGGACTGAACTGAGGCTACAATGAAGTTAATCAAATAGACTTAGATCTGTCTCCCTTCTGTGAAGATGTAGAATTTCCCTCCTTATGTGAAGGACTTTATTCTAGAAACATGTATAAACTGTTCCTATCTCTTCTACATCTCAAGATAGGAGATTTTTTTTTTAATAAAGAAGAATTCTGAGAAGTTCCTAGAAGATACACAACTGTCAGTCTGAAAAAGACTACTTTTTCCTGAAGTAATTTGAAGATTTACCTGGAATTGCCATGAAGCATTTTCAGTTAGTTGCTTTCCTTACCTGCACTGGGAGTCTTGACAGCTCTGGTGAGAACAGGTGTGGATGCACTGTAGGACTCATTACCATGTTAAAATATTCCATTGCCTGGTCGACACACACCTGCTTTCAGTATTGTGTTTGTCCAGATGTGCAGTGATACTGAGGGCGCTGCATATCCTGCGTTTAATGCTGAACAGACCTCACAGCAGAAGACAGCTGAATAGTAGGAAGAGGAATGCAAAGAACTCAAGTGTATCACATGATAACTGTGCTAAGCTCTTTTGAGAAAAAACCTGAATTGCACAGTACGTGGTCACTTCACCACCCTCGCCTTCTCCACAGCAGTCCCTTGTGTTATGCAGATGTTTTCATGACCAAGAGCTGTTCAGAAATAACTTTCATCTAGTTCAGTGTGTTTACATTATATTACATGTTCTCCTTTGTACTTCTCTGTAATTAGTATCTGCATGTGCATTTTGTTCAGTCATGGTAAGTCTTAAAATTTTGCTTTGAATTTCAAAAAATATAAATGATGGTGAGGAGCACAGGGGACAGGCTCTGACAGCAGCTGCTGTTGCTGATCCCAGCAGGAATTCTGAATCTGTGCTGTGCTCTTGAGGGCACTTAGGGAAGAATAAATAATCCTTTCTGAATTGCTGGGAAGCTGGAGAACAGAATTACTTAAATAGTATTAGAAACAGTAGCAGATACTGTATAAACAGAACTGTGTCTGTGGTGGGGTTTGTTGGGGTTTTTTTGTTTGTTTGTTTGTTTTTTGGTCTGTTCTTATTTCTACAATTTGACTAGCCACTGGCTGGTTTATATGCCTTTCAAAGGCAATGCAGTTTTTTTCATAAACTGGTTTTGAAGGTTAAGAACAGATGTATGGAAAAAATGTATTCATAATGGAAATGTTTCAGCAGAGCCCCAGTACTGGAAGTGTGAGTAGAGCATTCCTAAGATCATTGTGGACTTGGTGTAAATTAGTTTAGTTTGTAAGGTTTTTAAGCTGTTAGTGGCTTTTGCTAATTTCTACATTGGCATTTTTTACTCTCTGCAATCTCTTAATCTGTTTTCTGCTGGTGGAGATGACAGTAGTTTGTAAGGCTGACATGTTGTGCCCAGTTGTGTCCCTTATAAGGATGGATTCCCCCTTTCCCCATACACCACATGGAGCAGGGCTGGACAGCACAGTGATTAGTGAGTACACCACCTGTTTGGTTGAGCCTTACTCCTCCACAAACAGAGCAGCATTTCCTAATGCTTCTGGGTTTAGTACCAACCCATCCTGGCCAAGTGTTTAAGCAGCCCTGTGCATCTCTGCCGCTTTCTAATTACTGTGTAATTCCTTTAGAAGATGAAGTGACTATGTTTCAAGACAGGAACAAATCTAAGTATTGTCCAACTGTGGATTAAAGATCGTGCTTGTAGCTTCTGTCAATTTTGCAGCTCAAATCTGTGTGTAGCAGGTCTCCAACAGAAAACAGCATGTAAGAAAACCTGACTTTGCGGTTGTCTAGTTCACGCATGGGCTCTGCTGAGGAAGTGTCGTGCTTGCTGTTGTCTTAGTGCAAGTCAGTGTTGTAGTTGAATAAACCTTCAAACAGCTTTCTTCTACTCTTGTATGTTGTGTATTTGTAGTTACAGATGCTCAGCAAGCATTTGTTTTGAGATATTTATTGTTTTACAGGACCATGCATGTGTCAAAGGCTCCTTTCCACAGCCTTTGATGTCATGTTAGTTAAAGTGACCATTTGTCTCATGAATCTATTTTGAAGAGTGCATTATGCCTATAAATAGAGCTGGCTCTGAAGTGCTCCTGTTCACAGAACTAGTAGACTGTAGCTGTAAGTTATCTATGAAAGAACATTTGCTGTCTGTAACAGCATTTTGAAATGCTTTTGTTTACATGATGTTGCCTGTCAGGTTGGTAACTTGTTTGGGTGTAACTTCAACTCAACCTCATTTGCAGAAGTGGCAGGAAGAGCTGCAGCTTCCAAAGGGGAAGGAGTTGGGTTTGGTTGCAGGTTTAAAAAGACTGCTTGCTTGGTGTGCTGTGCACAGCCTTCTTGGGGAAGTCAGAAACTGTGCAATGAAAAAGAGGATGACTAATTTCTCACCAGAACTGGAACTGTATAATATGAAAGCTATATTCAACCACAGAAAAAGTTCAATTTAACAAGCAACTGTATTGAAATAATTGTTTTCAGCAGACCTTCTGAGAGTGAACTGTGAAACTTAACACTGAGGAAACAATCTTGGTAGAAAAATCTTCCTTGCAGCATTATTTTTTAAATGGAAAAAATGGCACTGTATCTAATCTGAAGAGCTAATAACATCTGGAACTAGGAATCTGTTTTAAAGAACAAACTTTTGTTTTTACTATGAAATAAAAAACTTCTTAAAACATGTCTGGTTTTGCAATTATTTTGATGGAGATACCCATGAAAAGGAAGCATATTTTTTATAGCACTGCAGAGTTAATGGGACTGTTTTTACTCAGGAACTAAACTCGGTATTTATCTTTTTAAAAAATGTTGCCAGTAGAAAATGCTTAGAGTGACATCCATGTGTTCAACAGCTGATGAGAAATGTCAATACTTCTGTCATTGTCAGTCACCTCCTGCACCATCTAAAGGTGAGTGATGGGCAATGAGATGCTATGGAAGGAGCCAGTAAGGATTTGGCTGGCACGGTTGCCATGTGTCTTGTCTTGTAGCATGAAAATGATTTATATAGTAATGGAAAAATTCATTCCCTGGAGTAATAATTCAGCTGCTATTACCTAGAACTGAAAAAATTCCAGTTGTGACTATTAATTCTTCTGGGTCAGTTGAAACTACTGGAGAAAGACACAGGCTGTTAAAAATTTTGCAATGTATTTTAGTAATTGTGAAAGTTTAAAAACAAATGTTTCTGCAGCATTTTTGGAGAGGAAGGAAGGGAGGAAGGAAGCAAGGATGATGTTGGCCATAAGACTGAGGGGAGTGGGTGGAATTCAAAATGCTATTTGGCCTGTAAGTTACCTCTTAGTTCAGTTCCCTGCCACTGCACACATCAGGGATGACTGAGCAGACGGAACTGGAACACTACAGCTCATTCCTCTTGAGTCCAGGGTTCTACTGGAATCATGGATTAAAGAGAAGCAACATTTAAAAACAATTGAGGATGCCTGTGGTAGAAGCTGTGTGCAGCACTGTGTGATGGTGGGAGAGTAAGTGAGGAGCACAGGGAAAAGCCTACTTGGATGAGCCACTGCACCTGTACCCCTGCAATGGTGCTTGAGTTCTCTGAGAAATGTACTTACTGTTGGTCTGCAGCCTTGCTGAACAGGGAACTGCCTTTTAATGTGAGAAGGCTTTGAAATGTAAGCTCCATTCTGATAAGCAAGCCTAGAATCATTATCCACACAGTGCCTGCTAATAGACCTCTGTAGATTCTGAATTCAGAGTCATCTGCCTGACTGTCTCACAGATGACTGCACAACAGCCATGGAGTGCTTTTACTGGCTGACAGCAGGTGAGTTGTTAGTCCCACTGCTGGTCAGGGGTCTGAGCTTGCCCTCCACTTTTAAGATACTCTAAGTACATAGCAAGGTTTCTCTAAGAGGAAATTCATCCACGTGCAAAGTCTCACAAAGCTGAGCTTTTGTTAATTCATCACACTGCATCAGTTTTTATACAAAAAGTTTATTTCTCTTCCTCATGTTCATGAGAGTTGCACAGTAATTTTAAAAAGGGGAATCTGCATGTTCAGACACTAATGATGTTTGCACTAACCAGACTCACAGACAAGTCTATACATTGCTTTGAGAAACTTTTGGTTGACTCCCTGCACCTTATATAGGCACATTTTCATTATGCTTTGACTTTTCCAGATACTTGGTAATCTACAAAAACTTAAAGGAGACAGAGGAGCTTAAAAGTAACAGAGAATGCAAAAAGAATAATTTAGTATTTACGTAGCAGAAGTAACTAACACAAACCCTTCAAAAGCCATCAGTCCCAAAATTTAATAAACAGAAGTAGTTTAACACACAATATACACGCATGGTGAATGCACCTGAAGGACGTTTACCTGGTTCTTTAACAGAATCAAACAAACAGCTGTAAATTGAACACAATCTTCAGCCTGTAACTGCACCACACTCGTTTTCATGGACAGTGATGGTCTTTTTAGGCTCTTCAAAGTCTGAAAGTTTACAACAGAGAGCAGGTCACTGACGACATAATGCTCAATGAAATATATGAGTATATGGCAGAGCATGCCTCAGGTCATTTGATATTTGTGCAGATAGCCCTGTGTTAGCTGTTTGTTCTGTAACAGTCCCAGAAAATCCTGTGTTTCAGTTGGTTCCATTACAAAGCCTCTGTGGTGCACTGCTATAAAAATATTAATAAGTTCTGAATTAATCCTGCTTCTTCAGTTAAAATGCTATTTAATGAAAACTTTCATAAACCAGAGATTGAGTAAATCTGGTGTGTCAATGATGTTTTGTGAGTGGAAATTCTTCCTGCCCTACCCTAATTCTGGGTACACTCTTGCTGTGCATGTACTACTTGGGGGAGGTTTGGGTCTGGCACTGACACTCCACTGACCAGACTCCCTAATCCAGCAAAACCAGCCACTACTTTTGGCTGGATGAGGTGAGTTGAACTCACACTGTCAGCTTCCAAAGCATGACAGCTGACCAAACTAAGCAAAAGGAGTGCACGGCCAAAGGCCTGGAGAAGAAAGAATCACGATGTTCTCGTTTTAGCAAGCGAGGAATTTTAACTCCTCTCTTGCAACTTCACACTAAATGGAAAAACTAAAATTAAATTAATTACCAAGCTTTAAAATTTGGCAGTGCTGTAAGATGGATTGGAACGTAACCACATAGCTGAAGTTGCTACACAAAAGATTCATTTTGGACTGAGACCAAAGGCAGCAACTTTCCATTTGAAACAGACTTTAAAAAGGAGAGAACTGAAAATTGGAACCACACTACTGCAAGTTCTACATAAGCCAGTCTAAGGATTTGCAGATGTGGTTTTGTTCCAGCTGAACACATGCTACAAGATGTTTTTGTATACTCACCCTCTGTCAAATCTACCCAGCTGTCTTCTGTCTCAGGTAGAGGAACCGAGATTCCCATTGCTTTCCGGATTCCATAGGTACTGACAATATCACCTGGAGTCACTTGCTGGGCAAGTTCTTTCAGGTTATTGGTTACTCTCTCCGCTAGACAAGATAAGGGGATGTGTTTATATACTATATATAGACACAAAATTGCTGAATTACCCTGCAAACAGTTTAATTAAGTACAAAGGGAGCTATGTTAAATAATATTTCTGGACCAGAAGAGTTGTGTTGTGCTGCATGCAGCCACACAAGACATACTGGGAACCAAGAGATGGTTAAGAATCAGGAGGAAGGGGAAACAGCTGCTGCCCAAGGCTTGCTGCCATCACCAAACACCAGAAGTTAAAGGATAATTTAATGAAACTTGGGCCACACTCACAGCAGCCAGGACAGGGCTGGTGGCACCCACACAGCTCTGGTGTTAGTAATAGCTGGATTTTGGGATTCAGCACAGAACTTTGGATGTAAAAAGAGACTGTTCTTGTCGCTACAAATGTGGTTTTCCCTCAAGAAAGAAGCTGTAAATAGTGAAATTTAAAAAAGATAGTATTTGATCTGGTTTAGACTTGGTGTAGTACCAGCTTGGTCATATTTCTTCAGTAATGGGGAATTTATCTAATCACATCAACGTGGTTTTAGTTCAGACCGTGAATAGTGTTGCACAAGTCAGTTTTACTTGCCAGACAGGCACTTTGCACACAGTCCTGTCTTAGAGGGTTGCCATTAACACAAGCTCTGTAACTGATCTGTGATACAAGCAGGTTTGCTCAAATACTAAAGAATGTATGACTGGTATTAATTAGTGTAACACAACAGACTGATAACCAGATCCATCCTGGACCAAAATGAGCATTGCAATTAGAACTTGGTAATAATTTGAGCAAGGGTTGCTTAAGACACTGCAAAACTCATGGAGTTATACCAATTTGGCTATTGTCTGCCCTATGGCATAGAGAAGTTTCAATCAGTTCTAGGGACATTTAGGAATAAAAAGAAATTACTTGCAATTACTGTTTAAATTTTTCATCTGTCTTTACATCAAAAAACCCTTAAACTAATCCTCTAGGCCTAATCTACACTATGGCCCTTTGAGATTTTTTCTTTCTTGGAGTTGATACCAGCTGGGACTTGATCAGTTCTGCAAGAATGATCAGAAAAAGTGTATTTACCCAAGTGCATTTCTCTGTAAGATGGACCCAGAAGACAAATCATATTAGGGGGTGGTTTTGTACTCAGTCGTTCATTTTGAGCATCCTGGAGTTCTCTGAGCAGCTTTGTTGTTTCATCAAGTTTCCTCTGGAAGATTTCAGCCTCTGTTTAAAGAGAAAAAGAAAGTCCTGACAAGTAAGATCCAAGTCAAGTCTATTTACTTACTTTATGACATAAAATATTGTAAGGGACTGAGAAATTGAAAGAGTTACAGACATGTATCAGAAATATGACTACTAAGAAGACTCACCCTCAGAATCAAACTCTTCTATAGGCATGCCAAAGTTTGTAACTGCTTTTAGAGCTGTAAGTCTGTCACTATTAGCAGCATCCAACCTGGCAGCAATATCAAATTCCATAATCTGAAAAAAAAAAATCAGCAAGTAATAATTCAGATAATACTTAGCTCAGCCTTAAAACAACAAAATTGTCTGGGGAAGATCAGGACACAAAGTTAAGGTTAGTCTGCTCTACAAAAGAAGTGAACATACAGAGGGAAAGCTGAAAAGACACCCTGTGAAATTTACTCTTCTGCAGTTACTCTGTTTACTATTCTACTTCATACCCAAATAGAAAATGGCATCTGCCAAAACCACTAGGGATATGCAGAAATGATGTAGTACCTTAAGACAAGCATCCCATTTAAAAACCAATTTAAATATTCCTTCAGCTCACCTAAAGGAGATTTTATCAAAGATCTGAGGCCAAAATTCAAAAGGAATCTGGGCACTGGCTGCAGATGAAGAGATGCTTCAGGAGGGCAGCCCTGGCCCTAGAGCAAGTTTGGGTGGAATGATTTGAGATCCATAATGTATTGCCTACAGGGGCTCAAACTGAACTTCTCAAAGACTGCTACATATCATGTGGCATCTTATATTTTCATTACAATTCATGTTAAACCAACCCAGATTAAGATAGAAACAAAGTTATAGTTCCCAACACTCACAAACAAAAATACATAAGAATTTTCTTCCAGTTCTCCTGACATCTAGTTAAGACTTAATGTTTTGGACAACCTTACTCTCCTCATGCCTACAAAGGGACACATCATTTTCACAGGTCACAGTATGTATTTACAGCTTGCCAAAGTCTCAGTGTTGTTGTACAGGCCTGAAAGTTGTAGGCAGTTTTTTATCTGTGAAATTGGACAGGCTGGTTGGAGAAGTTAATTAATACAGAAAAAATTTACCTTTACATCTTTCATTGCATCACTTCTTTCATGTGGGCCTTCAGCTTCCTCCAATGGCTGAATAGAGAAAGGATTTTTAAAGAAGGTGTTAAAATGACTCTTTTAAATTCAAAGTAAAATCTTACAAGATGAAGCATTTTTAAAGGCAGGTAAATATGCAATGTCATAATGTGCTTTCATTGTAAAGCAAGTTATAATGCAGCTATTTCTTAGGGTCTTTCTTGGGGTATTAATGTTTACTAAAATACATTTTGTCAGCTCTGGTTTAATTTCTCTTTGCAAGGTTCACAGTGATGTCAGATCAGAGACTATTTGCTGGGGTGCAGCAAGAAGAGGACAGGTTGTTATTAGAGGCTGAAATGTTTTCTGTTTCTGTATGTAGTTGTATTTCTCTTAATACTGCCAAGAGTAAGTGGTCAAACCCTGTCAGTCAGTGCCACTACTATGTACTAGAAAAGAGCTGAACATCTAATGCTAAGGGAAAGGTGTGAACTGAGGCAAAAAGGTGATCTTTGGTCCATGAACTCTTTCTAGGATTAATTTAGGTAATATTTGACCCATTAGTAAAAGGATACAATCTGTTTATTTCAATAGTTTGCATTGATTTGAAACTAAAGGCAAGACTTTTAGTTAACAGGAACTGTTCTGAGGAGATTCTCAAACAAATCTTGGATTGTCGATTAAGTTAAGGTTGTCAAATGAGCCCCTTTGATTCCAGTTATGTTTAGCACAGACAGGACTGGAATCTCCTAAGAATTTGAAGAGTCAGTGTTTGGTATTTTTACATAGCACATATTTGAGTTTAAAAGCACAATACTAAGTAAAGGCAAAAACTACATATTAACTCTCCTGAACTACACAGGAATGTGATAAAATTTTCATGGAAAAAAAAAGCCTGCCAATGATCACCTCATTTTAAAACAACTGCTTATTGGTCTTGGAACAGGATTTAGTGATAAAGGGAATGGGACAATGGACAAAGAATGGGTAATTGTATCTCTATCTACAATATGTTAATATTCCCATTTCACTAATTAACAATAGAATAATTCCTTTCCAGAAAATCTTGTCACTGGAGACAAAGATCAGTCTTCACTTTCCAATTTTATCAGTTAAAAAGAAGCCCATCAATAGGATCAGCATCATCTTTCTCTTGCTTTATAGCTTGTGTGCTAAAACCAAGGAGCAGATAGTACACAAATTCACTCTTACCATTTCTAGTTCTCTGAGAGCTCTAGAATGTCCTCCTTTAGTTAGAACATCAAGCAAACTATCAGCCATTAAGAGAGGATAATCCTGGGATTTCATAAAAAAATCTTGAATACTGTAAGAATAAAGATAGTTAAGGTAACTACTTTCATATCAAACATCTCATGTAACAAAGCTATGCAAGGGCAAACCAATATGTACTGCACAGAAAACACAGGAAGTAGCATAGGCTCTGATCTAAATGGCTTTGAATGGAACATTCTGAATGGAACACTGAAAACTTGGAAAAGTGTAGTGCCTCAGGCAGCTGCATCAACACAAAAGCAAACTTGCATTTCCATTTACACTGCACTGAAGTATTCCCCATGAATTTATACTACTGTGCCTGCTCCTTCTGAAATTCTCATAAAACAAAAGTTTTGAAGTTTTTATAATAAAGAATAATAAACCAATAGAATTAATTATTTTTACTAAGTTATATCTCATTCAAGGCAGTAATTAATGTGAAAAATTCCAGTTTGTATAAACATTTGTACAACTCAGAATTTTTCTGGCTTTGAACATTAATCCTTCAGTTATAAATACATCTAAGTTTAGACAAGATATTCCTAGGAATCAGCAGCATCAAAAACTTCCATCTTGGTTAATTTCACTTTAGAGGCAGGTTCTTCTACTGAACTATTTGTTTCTTACAAACAAACCCCTGTGAGCTACAAAGACAGCAGGGCCATCGCTCCACAGCCCATGCTGCAGAGAGTTGCACAAAACTGCTTCTGTCCATGTGAGCTGTACTGTGCAGCCTGGCTGCTGGATTACCTGGAAGATCCTTGATTGGAGTCTTCCCCATATGTTGAGTAGATTAAGTCAGAATCCTCTTTGCTTATGTTGGCAAATGTTGAATCATATGTTGGTGCATAGGAACTGAAGGGTCCGTAATTCAAGTATGTCACTAATGAGTAACAACAGTGTTCATTATTAGCCTGCTTTGCATGCATCAGATAGAAATGAGCAGGGGCTGTAAAACAATCCCCAAAAAGAAACTTGAAAGGGATGCATCTCCTAAGGTGAAAACAAGCCTTCACAGAACACCATCTGTTCACAATGTAACAACTTTTAATAAGACCTAAATCAAAGGCATTTGTATTTGCAAATATGTCATTAACACCACTGTGTGCCTTAGCACAACATGAAGAGTCTGATGCTGGAAACAGGTTCTCAGGCTCCCCCTGCTCTTCTAAAAAACCTTTATCTGGTAGTTCCTCTTCTCAATGTAGACAAAGAGTAAATATCTTGCCCCTTTTGTATGGTTACATTAATCTGGACTCCATGATGTGCTGTTTAATTGTGTGACAGATACAAAGTATCATAGAATGGTTTGGTATGGGCAGGGACATGTGCTTATCTTTAGAAATCCTTAGCTCCAAATTTGTGTGCCAGTAACAAGATCAACACACTTTGTTTAGATAAGAAGAAGGATTTGTATTTTTTAAAAAATCAGCACTTACCTGGAGTAACCTTATTTCTTTTATCTTCTTTGAACCCTTGTAATGTGTTAACTCCTGACTGAAGCCTTCCTGCTGTCATTCCCAGCTTTACAGGGCAGTAACCTGGCTCTGCAATAGAATATATCAAAATACAGAAACAGAAGGCATAGGAAGATGTCTAAACTCATTTAACACAGCTAAAAATTCAGAATAAACAGGACATGGCTCTCAAAGTGCGCTTTCCTACCCAAATTCTTCATACTAATGACAGGGGACCCAGACAGTTCCCAATTCTGAAACATCTGTGACCTTCTGGGTCAGCAGACACTGCACTCTGCACACGGACTAGAAATAAAAGGATCCCAGCAAAGTCTCCAGCAGCAGAAGTATTCTTTTGCAGCTTCCACAAACAGCTGACACAAACTAGAGAACTGCACTGAGGGATCCCACCAGCTGCTCCTAACAACAGCCACAGCTGAGGCCCATCTACGTGATCCCTCAGCTGCAGCTTGTTCAATCCAGATCTTTATCAGACTGGAAAGAGGCATTCAGTTCTTGGCCAGGATTTGCTCATCTGCTCCTGCAAAGAAGCAGTGAGCCAGGTAGTGGAAGCTGCTTGTTACCTGAACCATGCCAACGTACCTCCTGCAGCAAGGTCAACTGGATTAAGAAGGCCCAGAGTTGTTGTACCATCTGGTTTTCTTCTTTCGAATTCACACTGAAATAAGGTCAGACTATTTTAATTTACATAGTACTTGAAAATCTTGGTCCTTAAACTAATGAGAACATTTAATGAAACTGTCCTATCTGCAGAAATAAGAAAGTAAATCAGTCACTCTGAAGTGAGTGCTGCTCTAAATATTTACTTTAACTAGATAACTTCACTATTGGTATAGGGACAAGGAATTAAGGTGTTATGATAAATATTAATGTTTCTGTAGAGGCCAAGAGGCAAAAAAATGTAGAAAATTAAACAGGCACCGTACTACCAGACTGAGTTCCTTCTCCTGTAACATTTGTAACCTTTGATCAGGTATGTGTCTGTTTCAGAACTAAGATTTCTGCAGGTCAGATTTATTTTCCTGAACTTTCTACTATTCATCCTTTTCTATTACTTTATTGAAAACTCAAGCTCAACTTGCTCTACTGATGAAATTCAGCATGCACTCAAATAGCACTTTTTTTTAACTTTATGATGTTACATAGATGATCAGTGGTGTAAAATGGTGTAAACTGTAGTAAAAGCAGATGTGGAGTTTCAACTGGTGTAAGAGGCCAAGGAAGGCTGGTTTATGGAAGAGTGAAAGGAGCTACCCAATTCCCCAGTCCTCACCTGGCTGTTTGCAAGGCGCCTGGTTAACTTGCCGCCAGACTCCCTCACGATCCGATCGATCTGCTCTTGTTCCCTTTCCAAGCTATTGCTTCGTAATTTGTCTTCAAGCAGCTCTTTGTCCTTCCTGTGAACATACCCACACAACTTAGGGACTGGCTGGAACACCAACTGGCTAAATAACCCAAAAGGATACTGTGACAATATTGTTTTAGCCAACTCTGCAATTGGTTTTGTAGACAAAACAATAACAACAAAAAAAGTGCCATTGACTATGACTGTATTTAATACAGCTGGGGAAGGCACATGACAACACAAGCTATGTTAGTACCTGTAAAGACCTCTGTGTAAAGGTCTCCCACCAAACTAAGATACTTTTGGTATATTAGATACTCTTAATTTTAGTATCCAGTATTTATCTACCTAAATCTTCGTATCTGGTATTTCTAGATATGAAAAGCTATTTCAGGAAGTACATTTCCTGTAGCTAGGCAGTTGCATGTTTCAAATACAACTACTACATAAGCAAACAAACAAAAATAACTGAAACTTGCTATGTAGCTTTTTGTCCCAAAATGTTTAAAAGCTCATGTTTGCAAGCTTTCTCCAAAACTACACTAGTTCTGTGGCATGGACACTGAAACAGAAAATAATTGAAGGAATGGAGCTGATGAGCAGTACAAAGTTACCTACATGCAAAAATGATCCTAAACTTATTTGGTTTTAGTAGATGAGGCTGCTTTATGTTAGTGTTGATCCCTTGAGATGAATACATCTTAGTGCCTAAGCAGTACCAGAAAGAAACCCACAACCACTGGTCCCTAAGTCATCTTGGTTCAGTAGCATTTAAAAGGTGTATCCTATAATCACTCAGGTAATACTTCACTTTTTGTGCTCTTTGCTAGGTGTTTTGAATGCTTTGGTGTCACCATCCATAGGTTCTCCTCTGTCTTTCCCAGGACCATTTTCCTCTTCCCCAGTCTGCTGCAGTTCTGTTTTGTCCTTCTGTTTCCTTGTCTTCTGCAGGTCAGCCATGAATTCTATACTTTGTTTCAGGCTCTGAATTCTCTCCTAAATAACATCAAAATCCTTTTATTTGCTGCTTCAATTAATCTTTTTGTAGCTTACCCATAGAGGCTCATTTTATTTCAGTTCTTTCTTTCTTACACTACCAAATATAAACAGAGTCTAGAAGGTGAAATACTAATTGCAACTATTTCTCCAATGACTGATCTGGCAGCAGTACTAGAACAATGTACTATTTATATTCCAATACACAAGCATTTGACAAATACCAAGCAAGGTTTTATTAATTTTCAAGAGATCCCTGTAAAAGGGAATAAAGAGGAATCAAAACAACACGAAGCAGTATACTTTTAAACATTTTGGTTAGTGTTTTTTGTTACCTGGCTAAGTATCTTCATCCCTGAGTGCAGCAGTTTTTTTGCAGCTTTGTAGTAAATGGTGTCAGGTTTGTTGTAAATCATTGCATTATTACACATCAGTTTGAAGTTATCCTGCAGAAACGTTAATAATTTTGAAATGAAAGTTAATTTTACAGCATACCATACTGATATTCCTGTTGCAAATCTAGTGTCTTGAGCTTTAGGGGGAAAAAAAAGAATACTTTTAATGAGTGAATTTAAGAAATCTATTAAAAATGTAAACAGGAGAAAGTACCTAACTTAGTTTAAAGACTTGAATCTATCAACACAACAAACATCCTGAAAGTATTCTTAAGTGTTCAGTATTGTTTGTAGTTTTTAAAGTTTTAAGGGAAGCCCTCTTAGCTAAAAGCATCCACCTCCTGCCTAATCAGAAGTCATTAAAACAAAACCTAAGTGACACAATGTAACAAAAACAATGAGAAGCTGCAGTCCAAAGTTAAAGTATTACAGAGAATATCCCAAAGTTTTAGTTACAATGAAGAAATGTATGTTTGTTTGAAATTCAAGTATGCTAGAAACTGTGCTCCCATACTCACTGCAGCCTCTACAGGTGGATATGTTTTATCACATTCTCATCTATTTACAAAGTTAAAATTAAAAACTAACCAGAAACAGCTGTTACAACAGGCAAGCTTCTTTTTAAGTTTTGGAGATCTAAAGAAGAATGTGCAGGAAAATACAACTAATACTATTAACTAGCATCTGCCTAATTGTTAATTACACCTCTCAGGTCCTCATCTAGCCCAGTAAAGAACTAGAGAGTATTTCTGATGAAGAAAGTGGTTGCTGTCAACAGGACCAAGCTCATGGTGCCTTCACTCATAGATTTACATGACTAGATTAGCCTGGAAAAAGTAATAGATGTGAAACCACAGGCTGAGGGACAAACTGACAGATTCCAGGCAATCCTGCACAAAACCTGAAACATCTGCATCTCTTTGAGATGCACATTTACAAACCAGTTTTCTCTTTTACTGTCAGAATTTACTTGCTCACAAAAATTCAAGAAGAAACATCTCTTGAGGCAGAAGTACTGGTTCTTTCTGGCATCTTTATATTCTCATAATATACTTGACTTCAAGTCAATTGAGCATAATACATCTTTGTAGTCAAAACAAAATTCAAAGCATTACCTTTAACTCTTCTATGGACTGGTACCCATTGTTCTTGATCTTCTCTTTCATGGTACTAAAATCCATTGGGTTTTTAATGATCATGGAATAGCCAGGGGCAATAAAGTCAGTCACAGGAAATGAAAAGAAAGAACTTGGATCCTTTCTGTTAAGAAATGAAAGACATTTTTTTTAGGTTTCAACTTATAACAAAGAACATACTGAGTTTGGAATTAAATAGAAAGGAAATAACTAAGCTGAGAAGGAATCAGAAGTATAAAGAGAGAAATGGCTTGTGTCAGCATAATCTTTCCCTTTCGAGGTTGAAAGATCTCATGCAAACCCTTATACCAAAAAAGTGCTATAAATGTATTTTAGAAGTGATTTCTATATTTTGATAACTACCTACCTGTGTCCCCAGGAAGACACAAAAAACCCCCCAACTTTTCTTTTAAGGTTTGGATTTTAACAAAGGCATTTTATACTATATTAGAATTAATTAAAAATAAACATATATCATAAGAATATTCTTGTCCTTCATCGCTGACTTTTATCAGATGGGAAGAGACAGGGTTCAAAATCAAAAGTGCTGCTTTTTGTATGCACAGAAAGGGAGCCAAAACAACACAGGCAATTTTTGATAAGTTTACATTTTTGATACCACACCTCACACCTTAGTCTTGCAAATAAGAGGATAAGAGAAAATTTGCAAAGGTTCAAGCTCAATCTGGTGAGACAGCTAAAGGGAAAGATCTTTCAACCACTCTTGCACAAGCTGTAGATACTCTTAAAGTCAAGAAACATTATACTAAATAAGAGACTACTTGAAAGAACTGCAGACTTGATTGTTTTAATCAAAAGACATTTGGTTAGTAAGACAGTAAAATAATATAATAAATAAAGTTTTCAAGTGCATACTTCTTTTTTATAGTAAATAATGCTAAGATAGGAGAACTCCAGGTAAAAGAAATTTTGGCAAGTTGATTAGAAACTCTTGTGCCTTCCTTTCAAAAGGTTCCCCTAAAGAAAGCATCACATTACTGGAAAATTGTCCTGGTTTTGATAGCTTTTTAAAACTACTATGAATTTGAAACTGGAGGTGTTCACAAGAAGCCTTAGCTGAAGAGAAGTTCTAAATACAGGTTCTTAAGCTAGCACCTTAATTCCTAAAACAGCCCTCTTAGCAAAATATTTAGCAATAATATTTTCATTCAGCTGTGTATGTGCCCCTTCCCTTTCTGGATGTTATTTTCACCTCACAGCTCTGCAAGCCTGTAGCACAGACATTACCTCTGCAGCTGTCTCATGAGTTGATTCAGAGCTTCCTGAAGGGGAGTCTGTTCCACCTCTAGACCAAAAAAAGAGGGGGAGAAAGGGTGTGAGGCAGAACTGACTGCACAAGGTATTAAACTTCCAAGGTATTAGAAACCAACTAACAAAACTGCTGCACCTTGAGAATTCAGTATGAAGAAAAGAATACGATGGCAAAGCCCACAATACCTACAGGGGATCTACTTTTCTCACTGCCTTTATCTGACATTCTGCTGACTCTGACAGAAATACCAGATACCACTCTGCAGAAGAAGTGTGCAGCGACCTAATTCCAAACTTTTGTATGAGATGGAGAAAAACACTGAGAGGGCAAAAAATGCCAAGGCACTTGCTACAGAAACAAAGAACAATAAAACATGAGTCAATTACAGAAAACATGAACTAGCAAAAGAAATTTCTTTCTCCCCCCTACCTTCCTGCTTTGATAAAGTGCTCGTCAGTGGTTTCTCTGGTGACAAGTCCATTCTGACGGGGGTCTGACATTTCATCTCCTGCTCTCCCTCACTGTCTCCATGGTCTCGATCTCGTTTCTTTTTATCCTCCTGGAAAGATTGTTATGGAAATGTAAGAGCACCTGCAGGCCCCGCATTATCACTGTACATAATGCTCTCTAGATTTTTCATAACAAATTCACAAAGTTTAGAAAGTAAGTACAGTTTGTAAGCCTTTAAAAATTCTGTATTCTTTATGTACTGTCTCCATCTGCTGGACACTGAAATAATTCAGCCATACAATGCAATGTATCACTGAATTAGTGTTTTAGAAAATGTAACAGCTATCTGAGGTGTATCCTTTAAAAATGAGACAGGAACACCTCATACAGCGCATGTATTCCAGTTTAAGGATTCAAGTTACACTCATGTCTGCTGACCTTTTGATGTGAAACCTAGATTAAGTCAAAACATTTGTTTTTGCTAAAATGCAGTAGCATAAACACGTACCTTAACTTTTCTCTTTCTTTTCTCCTTTTCTTCGCCAGGAACTTGTTTTTCTCCTTTCTTCCTCTTTTTCCTTTTTCTGTCCTTGTGTTTTTCATGTTCAGATTTGTCTTCGTAGAGGCTGGAATCAAGTCCTGAATTTCCAGTGGAGAGCTCAGCAACTTCATTTCCTCCAACTTTCAGCACCAGCTTCAGTGGCTTTTCTACGTATTCTTAAAGCAGCAGAGAAACAAGCTGTGTGAGTACAAGAAAACGCACTCCTGTCCTCAGTAACCCCGCGCGATCCCTCCGCTGCCCCCGGCTTCCTCCAGAGGCTGTCACCGCACCATTTCCTCATTTCCAGTCCCTGCAGCA
>VZRX01001496.1:588435-608435 GCA_013398075.1 Notiomystis cincta
CCTGTCCCCTCACGCAGCCGCGGGCGGTGCCCCTTGCCCCAGCCTGAGGCGGGCTGTGCCTGCAGCCCCGTCCCTCTTGTCCCCTCCCTGGCGCCCCGGGGCAGTGCGGCGGCTCGGACACTTGGGCAGGGTTCGCGGTTCACGGGATCACTGAGGCTGGAAAGACCTCTGCGGCCATCGAGTCGCACCTGTGACCAGTGTCAGCCAGACCCTGGCACTGAGTGCCATGTCCAGTGTTTCCTTGAACACCCCCAGGGACGGTGACTCCGCCAGCCGAGTACTCGCCCTGAGCCCTGCTGCCCTCGCAGAACCCGGTGCCACAGAGTGTCCCCTGCCATGACTGCGAGCGCCAGGGGCCGGGGTGATGGCAGCAGGAGGGTGCTGGTCTGTCCTCCTGCAGCAGCCTGGGTGCCAAGGGGGCTCCCAGGGGTGCCCACAGCAGGAGGGTGCTGCTCTGTCCTCCTGCAGCAGCCTGGGTGCCAAGGGCACTGCCAGAGGTGATGGCAGCAGGAGGGTGCTGCTCTGTCCTCCTGCAGCAGCCTGGGTGCCAAAGGGGCTCCCAGGGGTGCCCACAGCAGGAGGGTGCTGCTCTGTCCTCCTGCAGCAGCCTGGGTGCCAAAGGAGCTCCCAGGGGTGCCAGCTCCCCGGCTGTGATGTGGCCAAGGCCCGGCTGCTGCTGCCGGCCGTGCACGCCAGGCACAGCTCCAGCTCACCACACACCATGGGCTGGGACAAAGGCTTGCTGTTGCTGGAGTTTGAGAACCTGTGCCCAGATTTGTGCCAGTGAGATGAGCAGGGGAGGAGTGTACCCGAGGAAAGGTTGGAGGAGGTGTGTAGAGTCTGTACCATCCAAGGGACACATCTCTCCAAACTGCAGTGATGTCCTGCACAGGCAGGGACAGGCTCAGCCTTGCTGGCTGAGTGCCTGAACTTGCTCACCAGTTTGGAAAGCAAATACTTTATAATCAGGTTAAAACTCTAAGGGAAATATATATGTTGTCCATTACAGGTCAAAAATAACTTAGAAATTTTGACCTCCCAGAAATGTTGTTAGTTGCCCATTTGCCTTGCCTGGAAGTATTCCCAAAGCAAGCAACTGGTTTTCAAAATTAAGTGTGATGCTGATTGTATAGTCATTCAAAGTTAATAGTGTACTCGTTGCTATTGCTTAAGCTGCACTCATTGCTGTTTCCACTACACTGTGTAGGTATTGTTTTCTGCCAAGACCTCTTCTATAACGCATCCTAAAATTTCATTTCTCTGAAGTTTGGAGTGCAAGAATAAACTGCTTCTATTTCAAAAGAGAAGATTTAATTTATTCCCACACAATAGTCCTGTAAGTATTCCTCAAGTTTGTTGAATCATATGTGATGTTTTATAGCCAAAAAGAAAAAAAAAAGTTGATAATTAGAAATTTATGGTATGTGTGGCTGTACAGCAATACAAGGTTTATTTTGAAAGCTTGTGAAGATCGAGAAAATCTCTTGTCTGTTGTCCATTCAGTCACTGGGAGTGTAATCAGATGTGACAGCTTTGTTTTGCATTTTGCTGGTTACGTTGCTGTCATTTGGTATCCTACTCAGAGAATTGTGTGGGTGGTGCTCTGGAATAAACCACAGCTTTCCTGCTTGATCTTACTCCAGTAGTTTGAAACTCAGCTATAATGGATGCAGTTGTTTTTCTAATTCACATCTGGATCCTTTAATTCTCTTATTACATATGCAGTGAATGTTCTTCAGCATACTTTAGTGAGAGGTAGAGGGCTTTTGCTTGGGATGTGGCCACATGTAGAAAATACAAGACTAGTAAATATTTAAAGGATACATTTTATAGAATGAAAAAAATGTTGCTATATCCTCTGTTTCCACAAGAAGATTGGCAAACTTTCTGAGGTTTTCTCTTTTAAATGTCATATGGCAAGACCATTTGTTCAATTGTTATTCTGAAATTTCCTGACTAATCTTGTCCTGAATTTAATAAAATCAGAGAGTTACACACAAGCAAGTAATGTGAGATCTGGCCAGTACTGAGGGCTGCTAGGTGTGTCCTTCAGTGTTTCCCAGACAAAAAAAGAAGGATGCAATAAGCAGTGTTATTTGTGGGTTTGTCTTTGCTCAGTAAGTATATAGCATAGGCATTATAATTTAAAGTGTTAACAGAGATGTAAAAAACTTGGTGAAAACTTGTTGCTTTAATCACTACTTCAGGAGGAAGTGTAAATCCTGGTAACAGCAGAAAGGTGCAGAGGCTGCTGCAAGGCACAGGAGGAGATCCAAAATCTTTGGAAGAAGGTATCTGTGAATGCACAAGCATATACAAACCTGGGATGCTAAAGGCCCTGGGAATTTTTCATAAGCAGGTTTGGTCTGTAGTCTGTGACACATGGAAACATTGGAAAAAACAGTCTTTGTCACAGACCTTCATTTTAAACCAGTATTTTACACTAACACACCTTTCCAAAAATACCTGAACACATATGGCTGGAGTAAAGAATATAGTCAATATTTTATTGATTGTTGTGTTATTAATGAGACTTTTAAATCAGTTGCTCATTAGCTGAAAGGTATGATCAATATGACTATTTTCTCGATTCTGTGAGTATTAAAGAGGCATTGTCATTTTCCATGTGCATGTCCTGACAAAATCCACTATGACAGATGGAATTTTTTCCCTTAATTTGAGTAGACTGTCTCATCATTATAATATATTTTATCTTTTTTTTCAATTTAGCACCAAAGTGTCTAATTCATTTGCTCATAAAAATAGGCAATTATCTGTTTCTACCCCAAAATCCTTATGACTGTAATAAACTTTATAATAAGGTTGTAATTTGTCATAAGGATGATTATTTTATTGTCCATAGAGCACTCATATGGATCATGCTCTAAGATGTGTGTTTGTATATTTGTACAAGTCTGTGTTTTGTAAATATCTTCCTAGTGACCTTGCCCAGATCCTGCTGGCACTTCCTTTAATACCTCTCTTTTGAAGTGATTTTGTGCACCTGAAGAAATACCTTGTTTCACACCTTTGAATTAAAATAGCAAAATTTTTGCTAGACATGCATGAAATTGCAGCATTTATGACCTTGGTTCTTGGCTGCTATTGCTGCACAGGTTGGGAAAATTAAACAGAATTTAGCTGGATCCTCATGAGAGGAGATTGATGGACAAATGGGATTTATCCATCATCCCTGCTTTTCCCTGCTCCCCTGTCAAGTGGAGGATTTGGAGCAAAAGAAGAGAGAAAAGGAAGCAAGTTGGAACCAAAATCTGTCTTTGCAACTGCAGCAGGTAATTTCCTTGGGGAGGAGAGATGTTACTGGCAAAAGCCAGTATATTATATATCTATATATTTTGTCAAGATATGGAAGATATGGAGTGGATTTCCAGATAAAACCACACCATCTGGTAGCAACATAAGACTGGGCATTGAAATTGAGGATGGAAAGTTTGAACTCTAGTTTGAACTGATGGGTCCAACCTAATAATTTTTGAGATGCAAGCAAACTGTGTTTACTCATGATTCTAAGCCTGATCCCATTACCCTCACTCATGTGTGCACTCCTGCTCATTTCAAATACATGCAAGATTTGCTTGTTCAATTAAGATATTAACAGCCAGTTATAAACTTCCTTGATTCACATACTTGGCCAGACTTTAATTAAATCCTAAACATTTGTTTTCCCACAGTATGTGTTTTAATTGCTTTTGTTGTGTTTTAAATTGAAATAAATATCTGAAAATGCCTGTGCTCATAGCAGGCACATCACAATGCTCCATTAGATGTGTATTACCCAAATAATGTGGAAAGAAACCTTTTCCTAGTAGGTTTTAAGTTGCTGTAAGAGGAAAAATGATGATGAAATTTGTATTAAGTTTGCACTTGTAAGCTATAATAGGAGAAAGTTTAATATAAGTGTTTAGCTGAATCTCTCAGATAATACTCCAGTTAATTTTTTTTGTTTAGGTAGCAATTCATCTTTTTAATTAAAATTTGTTTTGAGTAGTGTTGTCTCTAGAGGAAACACATTGAACAGAAAAAATAAGAGCATTAGGCCACTTGGTGGTGTAATATGCAAAGGAAAAGCAACTTGTCATGTTCAAGTGAAGGAAATTTACATAATAGACCATTTTTGTTTGCTTATTATCTGATTAAGCACAGTACAAGACATTACATAAATGGTTACTTTTTAAAGACCTTTAATTTCCTGCAAGTAGTCAAGTAGATTTTGTAGGATAAATTCTGGGTTTAGCTCAACTTCTTCTGAAGGTGTTTGCATTCAAGCCATTAATGGTCTGTTAGTTGGTTCAGAAATCCTGATACAGTTCTCTGTGGGAAATATATAATTTAAAACCAGAGAGGGCCACACGGGATCTGCAGTGTCCTCCCACTGTGCAACAGCTTTGGTTTTTATCTGCTGGGGTCTGTCTGGTGTCCTTCACACTCCCAACAGGTGCAGCAGCTTCTCCCCAGGTATTTGTGTTTTCTGCACTGGCTGGGAGCTGGGAGGAGCCCTGGCACTGCAGTGCTCCGGGGGTGGCTCGAGCTGCACAGGCTGTGACCAGAGCTGAGAGGGAATGGGCACCAGGAGCCCTGGGCAAGGGCAGGGGAACAGAGAGGGGAATGGGCACCAGGAGCCTGGGCAAGGGCAGGGGAACAGAGAGGGAATGGGCACCAGGAGCCTGGGCAAGGGCAGGGGAACAGAGAGGGAATGGGCACCAGGAGCCCTGGGCAAGGGCAGGGGAACAGAGGGGGAATGGGCACCAGGAGCCCTGGGCAAGGGCAGGGGAACAGAGAGGGAATGGGCACCAAGGGCCCTGGGCAAGGGCAGGGGGAACACAGGGCACTTGTGCAGGGACCACCGGAGGGGAGGGAGTGTGTGCAAGGCCAGGCTGGTGGGGCCTATTTGTTTTTCTCTATGCAACAAGAAAAATTAAAGGTCCAGCCTTCTGTCCCCTTTAGTTTAGACTTCTCTAAGGAAGGTGTTTGAGCTCAGCAGGATGCCACAGGATCAGCAGAATGGTGTGTGCAGAGACTAAATTTTATATTGTATGCACTGGTGTTCACGTCAAGGGAGAAAAATGAAGATAAAAGAATCAGTATAATGCTGCTCTGCAAATTCTAGCAGAAGTAAACAATTTCTGTGCTAAGTGGGGTCCACTAAAGAATGTCACTGTTAGTCAAACTATTGTTCTGAAGTGGTTATCAGAATTGTCTTTTCTTGGGAAAAAGGAAAAATGAGGGAAAAAAGAGGAAGTTTCCATTCCTGTTTGACAGAAACATCAAACTAACAGTTAAGTTTTATTTTCAGATTGAGGAAGGAAAAAATAAAGATGTTTTGACTGGTATTTGGCTTGAGTTTGAGTTGGCTTTTTAGTCTACAACCCAGAAAGAAATAAAAACTAAGAACAAGTTCAGCATGGACTGTTGAGATTCAGCTGAAGATCTGGTGTAGCTTTCTCTTTGATGACTGAGCCACATTTAGGTACTAAAAGTAGCACTTCTCATGTTAGTAGTAGTAGTTGCTAGTGTTAAGAATAAGCTGGGTAGCATAAACTGGGACACTGGGTAGTGTCCCACTGGGAACAAACAAGCTTGGGACTTTGCCTTAGGTTTTCACTACATTTCCCTGGCAATCCAGAAGGTACAGTTGAAGTGACACCTTCACAGGTTGGCTGGAAGGAGTGGCTTACTCTTTAAATTGGTACAGGGTGCACTGTGGTGCTTCAGAACACAGACAACAGCAGTGATGATTATCTGCTGCTTATAATGCTTGCTCTTAAGGATAATGACGTCCTGGATCACATTCTCCTGGAATACCTTCTGCACTCCACAGATTTTTGCATAAATTAGACCTGGACTATGTTTAACTTTCCTACCCCAAGTCAGGTGGCAGATAACTGATCTTCTTATGTTCCACATACTGTCTCCTGAAACTTCCAAGTGGTACTGACGACCAAAGACGTAATGTGGATGGGAACTCACAGTTTGTAACATGCTTCTGTAGCTCCTCTGGTGTGCTCTGCAATTTTGTTCTCTGAGTGAGAGCAGCATAAAGCAGAGTGTGCTGTAAGGTCACCTGACTCTTTAGATTACTGATTATATGTAACCAAAATAATATTATTTCAATATCCAGATGTTTAGGACCTGGTGCAAACCACGAATCTCTTAGAAATTACACAGAACTTTTGGGTTAAGTTTCTGCTTTTGTTTTGTTTTCATTCTAAACCCCTGTGGTAGAATACAGTCTTTAGAAAAGATTGGCTGAGGTCAGAAAGTGACAGTTGCAGAGAAAATGAAATTAAATGAAAACTGTGAGAGGTTTGTCTGGCTAGGTTGATTTACTAGAACTCTGAATCAATTTTAGTTCTTTCGAAGTCTTTGTGAATAACTAGCCTAATGTGGAATGAGAGGGGAGGTGGAGGCAATCTGTGAGGAGGAACATGGCTCCACTGTGGCCTTATTGTGCCTCTGTTCATTGTACTGCACTTCTGTTGGGAGGATTTGCTGAAAAAAGTGTACTCAATGACAGCTATACGATCAATTTTTTCACCTTTAAAGAAAAAACACCTCCTTTGCTTAAGGGAGATGGGGAAGGAGTTTAAGGGTTTTAGCATGTAACTGTTCAGATGGAGTCTGTTTGGTTAGACCAAAATTCCTTATGTCATTGCTCATTAATGTTGTTGTAGCAAGTGTTTATGCATGAGTGTCCGAGAAGAACTGGATGTGATCAATTCAAAATGGCCTTGTCAGGCTGCATGAAATATTCGCTCTGAGATATATATGGAAATGCATGTTTTATAATTTATTCTGACAGGGTATTCACATTGCTGCTTTAAGTATTTCTCCAGATCTTTTCACAGTAGATGATCAATTAGTGCTTTACTTGTTCTTTCTATTAATTTAAAACAAGGAAATGACAATATGGCCACTTCTTGTAGGATTTTTGTGTATCCTGTGAAATGAAATCAATCAGGTCAGTGATCTGTCTGGTTCTGTCACCAGCAGGTTCTTAGGGAGATGCCTCTTGTTGCAGTGTCTACCTTTCTCCCCACTTTGGTAGAAGGTCAACTGAACAGCAGCCCTCTGGAGGCCCCAGGGCAAGAATCAGAATCTGATCCTGGAATTGGAAGGGACTTTTTATGCAGGATTTTGTAAACTCTTCTTTATCTTCTGAGGTCACTGTGTCAAATTCTAAATGTAGGTTTACATAGAATTGCATTAGGCAACTTAAATATGTGGTGGCATGTTCAGGTCTGGATGTTACATCCCAATATTCAACATTTAGTTTTTGAAGGGCTTTGTCTTGCATGCTGAGGATGAAATGATCCACTGGTGTCTGAAATTTTAAGCTCACGTTTTGTTTTTCACAATATCTTGTGTTAGGTGGTTCCACAGGCTGATTGGACAAGGTGTTTTCACATTTATCAGTGTTTTATACTTTCTGTCCATTTCATTCACATCCTTGTTTTCTATACAGGAAAGCCTGAATTTCAGTCATAGTTACCCTCATGCCTGATTTTCTTGGAAAGCCAAAACTGATTTTGTTTAACCTTAGAGCAAGCTAGCCAGTGTTTTTACCCTGGAACCAATGTATTTTTAGTCATATTTCAATGCTTTTTGTTTCGTTTCTTTGTTATAAAGGAGCAATTTTTCATCTTTGTTGATGCAGGTTATAAGGTGAAAGTGTGCGCTCCAGAGAGTAAATTCACAGAAAATGGAACTATACGACTTGTTTTAAGGTAATATGATTATTCTAGTGGATAAAGTCAAACTTTTTACATTTCAAATGCTTTGTATAGCTATCTGTTTTATTTTAAACAGTGTCTATATTGACATGTCTGAACATCAGTGGTATTTCTAAATGTGGTTTCTGATCCCAGGCTGCTCCTAAATACTGTTGTTCATAGGAAGCAGTTCGGGAAGAAGTTCTACCCATCTCTTAGATGGCATTTCCAGAATTCTTGCTGGACCAGCAATATTGCTGTGTTTTAGATAATCTGTAATGGGCAAATGTTTTTCTGCTTCTTGTAGAACCTGTTTCTCATTTTGCAAGTGGATGTTAGGTAAAACGGGCAATGCAACTTCAGAAAAATAATTTAATATTTTCATTTGATTTAATTGGAGGCATAAATATGAGTCCCAGTTACTCAACTGAAACCTTATATTTATTGTTACCTACTAGAATTTGTGCTTAATAGTACAGAGCAACACTTCACAGTTGCTGAGTTCCACTGGAGATGAAGTGATAATCTCTGGCTGTAAATTGTAAATTGCTTTGGGATAAAAGGTACTGCATAAATGTAAATCGTTACCTTATTAAATGCAAGTGTAGCATAACATGGTTTTCAAATTACTAATGAGTAATTTCTTTTCAAGTCTGATCTCTTTTAAAAGATAAAATAGCACGAGGTTTATTTAATCATCCTAAAATGTTCTTATCTAGCACATTATAATACTTATTTTTATTGCTATAAACAAACATTATGGAGAAGAATTGCAGGATAAAATAAGATAAAGTTTACAGTGTTTTTCTTAGCCTTAATGTTTTGATTGCCAGTCAGGTTGCTTATTTTTTGTTTAAATTAAAATCAATATTTTATGATAATATTTACTGAAACACTTTTAAAAAAAATTTGCCTTGTTTCTGTTTTTAATAAAATACAGAAGTCAAAATGTCATAGAATCTATTCTGGATGTTCAAAATTAATAAAGATGTTAACATCAAAAACACTCTGAATGATTGTTTGGGGATATTTAAGTACTGATGAATACCCTTTAAACATATCTCTGTATATTTTGTATTACCTCATTTCCTTCTCCATGTTTACCTGTTTGGCTTTTACTGGAGTGAAGGAAGAAAAGTCAACAAGACTGTAATTTAAATGAGAGTTTTCACCAGTAGGTTGCAAGATCATTAAATTCTTATCAGTCTAATTGTGAGTTTTAAAAAGTGCTAGGATCTCAGTTCTACCGGACTCAATTTACCACTCATTTGAGCAACCATGAGGAGACAAACACATGTTTACATACCAAAGACTGAAACGTGACAGGTAATATGCTTTTAAATGATTTTGTTTCACAGACTTGTTTATCCAGGAAAGAAATGGATGAAAATAGCAAGGTTTTAAGCAGAAATTGTGTAGGAAGAAGGGCCATAGCTAAGCATGTCCAGGTACATGGAGGAAATGGGGCAAAACTCACAGATAACTGAAAAATTTGGAGGTCTGTTAACAATTGTGGAAAAACCATCAAGAAAAGCTTGATGAGGTAGGACATGACAAAACAGAAAAAAATCCATAAGGATTAAATTATGATGCAAGAGGTGTTCCCACAACATGTAAAAGCTAATTTTTGTTGGACACTGTACTTGTAGCAGGTCCAGCATGTTTTCCTTTTGTGCTGAACTACACTTTGTTCATAATATGTACTTAGATATTTTTAAGAACACTGGATGATATATATAAAAGATGAGAGTTTTTATGCATGTGCATTTTAGCAAGTCTAATTTCACTCTGAGAGCATGTTCACATCAGGTAAACACTGTCATTCTGTGTTTTGATTTGATTCATTATTATTCTGACATAATTTGTGATGTAAAACATGGGAAGGGAATAATGCTGGTACAGCAGAAGGTAATATGGTGAAAATGAAAGCATTTTCCAGAGGTGAGTTGCTAAGCCAACCTCATGGCCAAAAAAGGAACAGAAATCAGGAGCTTTGTGCCTGATGTGAGTACACACAGAGGAGACAAGGTGAAGGGCTATTTAGTGTCTGTAAAGGTCTGTACTGAAGTGTTTTGGTCCTGTATTGGTCATCTAACAGAGCAGCAATGAGACAGAAATTGTGTGGGCACTATTAACTTACAATCTCTGCAGAACTTTTTCTTGGTCTGTGTTGCAGCTGCATTTTTGGTTTGCTGTATCACCACAGCAACAGTAGGAGCCACTCTACCTGAGATTTACAAAAGCTTCTGTTTTAACATCTTTCTGCCTTGTCCCCTAGTGGTCAACTACAAACTGCCATGGTGCCTTGGGGTAAACAGTGAAGGGATACAGAAAAAAGTAACAATAGTTAATTCAGAAACTCTACTCCCAGCTCAAGATAGCAGTTAAGCCTGACTTTAAGTGTCAGGGTTCAGAATTCAAATGCAGAATGTTGGCTGTGATATTTGCTCTTACTTTGCTGGGCTAGGAGGAGAAAGGAGTATGTACAATTTTGTTGTGCAATTTTTGAGATTTCTTTCATGACATTCTTAACGGTTTTCACATACTAGAATATTTAGTGGTATTTCCTGCATACGGCTTAGCTATTTGAATTTGTATTTTTGTGTACTGTACAATAAAGATGAAGTCAGTGTATGCAGCAGCCCACTCAGTCCATTTGGATGCTGAGTATTTAATCAGCTTTGCAGAGGAGTGGTGGAAGGAGGAGCTGTGGTCAGAGCTAAGGCACAGAGGCTCGCTGTGGACAGGGAGCCAGGGTAGGATGGAACATCTCCAGTGACAGCTGGCTTGTCTTAGGCACACATTATATGCTGGGGCTGCAGGTCTGCTGGGAAAACAACAGTTAAAGGGCAGGTAGAGTCTGACCCATCCATCTCACCTAGACCTTTAGTTACACTGATTTTTTTCCACCCTCTGATCTCACAAACTTTTTATTTTATAACAAGTATTACACCATGTTGCCTCTTCATTATTTTTGTTTTCTTTCATCTCTTGCTGAGTATATTAATTTATTTTAGATTGTTGCTCAGTACATGATCTTGAAAGACATATAACACTAAATATAAACAAAAAGTAACAGCCTGTTCTGTGAAATGATAATATCTGTTAAAATTTGAAGGATGTGAAATAAAACAGCTTTATTCTACTTGATTTGAAATAATTTTCTGCTTTTACTACAGTTTCCCATGAAGACAAATACAGAAATAAGTCAGAAAAAACTGCTCGGTAGATAAATCACCATTTCTTGGTTTATCCTGTTCTTTGGATATACAGTGATTATGTAAGGCTCTGGCCTTCAAAACTAACATGCAGATGTTCTACAGCTGCTTGTTGATGCTTGACTCAACAGTGCCTGAACACCTTTTTTACCTGCCTGGAGGTGTCATGGTGTATTTCACTGAAGTGATTAAAATAATCCTTATTTTGTGAAAATAGTGTAACTCATAAAGTGAGTCTAAGCATTTATTAAGGATGAAGATACCATGAAGCAAACAGTTTTCTCAAAAATGAGACAATATTTATTTACCTTAGGCTCTCTTGGTCCTGTCAATATCCCTGTATTAAAGCATTTCACAAAAGTACAGCACTTCCTTAGCACAATTTGAATTGAATTTGTATTGAATAGTCTCCCCAGGCTATTGCAGACTGTCAGAACTTTATCATTCTATCAAGGATGCTTATTTATACACCTCACAAACTGATTATAAAACCAGAGTAGTTGTTTTTCTAGAGTAAATTTGGAATTAAAATCCAGATAACAGTGAGGTGAATAATTGCCTTGAATATGCTTCAAGTACATTTCATTTTTCAGTGAAGGAATTGTATGGGCTATTCTTAAATATTGACAGCAAAGGTGTAAATGTGATAACCTCTTTTATCTAACAGACAGCTGATTGAATCTGTTCAGTTATAGTCAGAGAGACTCTGTTAATAGATTACAAACCTCTTTGTATTAAAACCATGACCATTTTCCTGTTATTTTCCTTATAGCAAGAAACCTTATTCTGTGAATATGAGATTCCAGGCCCTTTGCAGCCAGGAGGAGCTTCTGTGTTTGGTACAGCATCATCTGGGCTACCACGTAAGAGAGCTGAGATCAGGTTCTACAAGGGGTAAGAATACTTGAATCCTTGTCAGTCTTGGTGGTTGGGGATTTTGCAGCCCACATCAACATGTTCTAGAGATCACAAGTTAATAGGAATACTTGCTGATCAGCAAGTGAGAAGAGCAAAATGGGATAGATTGTTTCTCCTCAGGAATGCTGTAGTTCATAAACAGTTAAATGCTTCCTCCTTGGAAGAGTATAGCTTAGCCCACAAGGGGAAAAAGACTATTTCACTCTTTTACAGTTAATTGTTAACACGACTCCTGGAGTATTTTAGACAAAATTTAATCAAAACTCAATTTTGTTCTAGAAATCAAGTTACTTTAGGATTACTTCAGTGCAAACAACAGAAGAATTTGAGCTCTCTGTTGGCTTTCATTATAAATAATTCTGAGTTCTGTGCTGTAGCCTTCATTTGCCACTGAGTGATACAGAGTTTCAGCTACTGAAAGTTCACAAGAAACAAGATGAAGATCTAGTTTTCAGCAGCTGTGAGAATATGCTGTTAGAGTGGCACCTGTGCAATCAGTAAGCTAACAGCAGAATTGAGTTTATTGTTTACTTCACAAGGAAGGCCAAACCTGAGGCACTGGAGCCACACTTCTGAATGACTTGCACTGTTCACTTCCAAATCCATCTGCATAAATATGCTTCCTTGCAGAATTTAGATGAATAGAAATGCCTCCTCTTTGGCTTTATTAATGTCATTTATTTTTAATAGAGGGGAAAATTGAAATAAGTTCTTTATGTGAAGTCTGTTGAGGAAAGGAATCTGGGGAAAAAAACTTAAAAGTTAATTTTTTTTTAATCTTGAAATCTTGTGCTTAGTAAGTGTTTAAAAATTTCTGGCAGTCCTGTTAGTAAAAATAATTATTCACAGCCTTCTGGGTGTTGTGGATCTTTTCATTTTATATGTTCAAAAGAAAGGGGGATTTTTCCAAATCCTCAAATGTACAAAAGTACATTAATTTCATTTTCATCACATTTCTTCATTGCATTAGATTTGCATGGGTTTTTAACCCAGAGTTTTAGCAGTAGTGTGGGAAGACAAGTTCTTCCCCTCACTTTTTTTTTTTTTTCTTTTTTTTTTCTTTCCGGGAGGGCATTTTGGGTCATTTTAGATGAAAGAAACTTCAGTTCATGCTACTATGTTGGTTTCCTGGTTCAGTTTTGGGTCGTTCTCTAGAGGACACCCAAAAGACAAAAATGTTGGCAACTGTATCGGACTTCTGGGTTGTTGTGTTCCTTTTCATTTCAGCACAGATTCAGCACAGTTAATGCTTTTGAATAACATCAGCTTTCCTTCTCAGCTTAGTCCTACTGGTTATCCTTTTGGGTGGAAGGGTATTTATTAGTGGGGACTGGTTATGTAGTGCTCTGCTGGTCAGTGTCACTGGAAGTGATGGATCTTGTTTGTTTGACCAGGGGAATGTGGTTCCCTAAGAATGCAAAAGACTCACACCATTTATCTAAATGCAAGATAACACTGCAGTTTAGGAGAACAGTTCCAAGTGCTCCAAATGTTTCATGATGTGGCCATAAGGATGTTCACTAAACAAGGATTTTTGTGATGAGGCCTTTGCTTTAGAGCTCAACACAATGTAAAGACAGCAGGAGGGAAGATTGGGCAGTGTTTGCAGGAATAGGAAATTCTGGTAAATTCCACTTCTAGTGAGTAGTCTCTAATATATCTGATTTATTAGAATGAATGAATTATATCTTTTGGATAAAAGAGTTTTCCTGAAGGAAAATGCTAAAGTGACCTCTCAGTGTGAATTCTGTATTACATCTACTGCAAGTGCTTTGGCAAATCACATTACTCTTAAAATAAATTATCTAAATGCATTAGAACATATAGGTGTTGTTGGCAATTTACATGGGTGCTTAGGAAGAACATATTCTAAAACAGAGATGTAGAAATTTTGGGTGTCCATAGCAAATTTGGTCATGTTCCTTCTTCCCTATTTATTTTTAGCCAAATGTAGATTTATGTTTCTCTGTCCTTTACTATTCACACAACCACTTGCTGGATATTTAGCGATGGGTCTGCTGCTCTGGGAGTGACTGGTACACTGAGTATTCTTGATGACAACTGGTACTTCATAAATGCAGGCTATTAATAGCCAAAGGGCTTTATTACTTGTTCAGAGTTTTACGGACTGTTCTGCTAAGAGAAGAAATTTTCATGTGGGAAGACACATGAAAGCAGTTCCTTATTCACAGACAATACCTATAGTGGTGCTTATCTAAACATGGCTGGGATCAAACGACAGCAAATCATTTCTTGGCTTGTAGTTCCCAGTCCTTTGTTTCAGAGAGTGCACTTGCTCTCCTACTTTCTTGCAGGGATGTATTACCATGCCTTTCTTCCTGTGCCCTTGACTTTCCAGCTGCCTACTTGTTTTTTTTTTCCTTGCCTCTGGCTGCTTCAAGTTGCCTTTATATAGTTGGATGTGACTGCCAAAAATCTTCAAGCTGATTTTAGCATTCAAATGTGAAGGAAAACCTCAGTCCACCTGGCCCAACTCCGAGAACTTTAGGGCTGTAGGGAATCGTGGCTGCCTTCCTTGGCTGTTACCATAAAAAAAGGCCATTGAGCTGCTCTCACAATGTCACGTGTCTCTGTACTGCCAGCTGCAGAGAGTTTAGAAGACCACCACTAGGTCAGTTCCCCCTCCTAGAGAGCTGCCTGATCTTCAGTACAACAGCAGTTTATCCACGAGGCTATTGAACAGCTCAAATGCCTGTTTGTGCACCTAAGGACCTTGGGAAAATGACTAGGAGGCTTTTGGGTACAGGGAATGTCAGGATTGTGCTATCTCCTTTTATTTGAGCATAATATTCAGCATTTAGGTCAGCATTGGTTCTCCAGAAATGCTGAGAGTTGGGTATAAATGCGAGGATATCTGACATGATTTCAAATTTGATAATATAGGAACTACTGCTTCTAAGTGAAACTGAAGTTCTGTATTTCATTGTCTTAGTTCACAGTCAGATGCACATTTTCTTGGCAGTTAGGAGAATATACTTTGTGGGTCTATATTCACATACTATCATCTGGACTCCACAATTTCTTATTCTTTGTGACTATCAGGCCAAATTACCAGCATGTTGGATCTCATCTTCATGTGGCAACTCTCAGATTTTTTAATGGATTTTGATATCTCTAGATCTATTTTTTTGCTTCAGTTCACATTAGAATATAACACATTAAAAGGTTGTCTGTCTGATGTTTGCTCTGGTAGCTGCTTTGTCAATATATAAATCAAGGGCTCATTGTGCTACATGTTATATTTACCCCCAGAAAGATGGTCCTTCCCCAAAACATCCTGCCATCTAAAGGCAAACCAGAGTGGAGCTACAGCTTTTTATACTTTGTGATGATATTGCTCAGAATATTTTCCTGTATCTTTACCTAATTTTATTTTCAGTGAGCCAAAATGTGATTTACGTCACCTCCCATCAGAAATCTAAAGCTTTTAATACTTAGATGTCTTCATTTGTCCATAGATATGTGCTTGTGTGATCTGTCATGTGCCTGGGTTAAAAATAAATGAAATACAGAGAAAATAGAAAGTGTAGTGCTGCATGGGGTTGCTGTTGTGTTTATGTGCAGTGATACAGGTTCTTTCAGGGACCACCAGTTCCCTGAGACTGTCACTGTGCCCAGCAGATCCAGTAGTTCTGAGGAGCAATTATTATGTTCATTTTGTGCTTATGCAGATTAAAGAGTTCAGAGTGATGGGGTAGAACCTTGTTGAGGCAGACTAGGACAGAGCTGTAATTCTGGTGGTGTTACTGTGTTTACCAGCCAATGACTAGGGGTCTCCTTTCTTAGATGTTTCTGGGAGAACAAAATTCTGTCAGTGTTTTATTTACATTGTTTGTATTCTTTTAGAATATCATATGTCAGCCTTTTTTTGGATGTGATTCCTCTGAGGTAATTTGAACCTTTAATTTAATTATTTAATTATTTTGGACTTTTTGTTGGTATTTTTTCTCTCTCCTCAGTGCTAATTATTGATGCTTTAATCCTGATATTACGCACTGCACTGTGAAGCAGTCATTGAAAAATTATTTCATGTAATGAAGAAAAGAAGGAAGGTCTAGTGAGATATGAATATTTAATGATTGGAGAGTGTTGCAATTCAGATAAACATAATGGGTGATTTAATGTACATGAGAAGTGAATATGGTCTCATTTATATATTTGCTGTTGTATAATCCAGTAAAAAGTACTAGCTTTAAAAAGAGTGGGTAATTTTACTAAAGAAGTGGAAAGTATGTGCATAGTCAGTAATTGCTATTCTCATCATAGCAGCAAAGTTAAAATATGTAGTATTACTTTGGGGATGCTGTTTTGGATGAAAGAATGCTGTGTTTCAAGGCTAGTGGAAAGTATGATTAATGCTGTAGAAATGAAGTATTTTGATGTTTTTATGTGTGGAGTTACTGCCATACCACTATAAAGACTTAGTCCTGGGTTGTAAATGAGCTTGAGCTCTTGCAGTTCCTTGTATGAAATCCTTAAAGGTCATGTCCCTTTTAGAAGTTTTATTTCTAAAAGTAATGGAGCAGAAATAGCTTCCTATTTCAAATCTTTCTAGCAGAGGCAATGCTGGATGCAGATGCAGCTGGGTTCCATGGCAGTTCTGTTTTTACTGACACTGTTTGCAGTACTTGCTGGTTTTCTTCCTGATGCCTGATTAGCTGCTGGTTTACAACTGCTGCCCCAGCTGCTTACAAGCAGGTGGCTGTGTACAGCTGATGTGGAGAAAGGACAAATGAAGTTTCAGTTTAAACAGTGGTCTTTTATGCCATGATCTGCTGGTTTCTGGGTTTCTTCCCTTTGGGAAGAACGATGGAGTCATTGAACATTAACCTTCTGTCCAAAAAGAAGAGTCACACTTTGACTCTAGTTTGACTAGAGCTAGTTTGTACTGGAAGGCTTCTAGTGCAGCAAGGTTCTGATGAAGTCAGAGTGAGGTGATGCAGAGATAAAAGATTTGCAATCCAAAAGCCCAAGATAGAAAACAAATGATAATGACACTGTCATTATCCGAAATGAAATTAGTACTCAAATTGGAGGGTTTTATGAGAGAAAACAAGAACAGGAATGAAGTCAGGAATAGACCAGTGCAGCATGACTTTGGAATGGAAGCCAAGACCATGTTTAACTATCTGAGATGAGGTGGTACAGAAAATTGACTTGATCATTCCTTGTTCTTAGTGATTTTTTTTTTTTTCTCTGAGGAGCGGTTGTGAATAACTATACATTTGTCAATTACACAATTTGTTTGGAGAGATTACAATGATATTTCATAGTGATATCTTCCCATTTTTATCAAACTTTTAAAAAATAGCATTTAATGCTGAAAATGAAGCGGGTAGCAATTGAAAAGAAATATTTCTTGAAAGATGCAAGACATTGAGGACCCCAGATGAGAACAGTGGTGTGCAGCAATCTTTCTTTTTTCCTGTGAAAGATGTTGGAAATCTTCACCGCAGTGGGGTAGTTCAAAGTCCCAGTTTATAAAGCCATTGTTTGCAATGCAAATGTGGAAACCAACCTTGTCAGTTTTCACTCCTGTTCTGCTCTGCAGCGTAGAATCCAGGAGAGCTTTGGAAACCATAGCTAACATTGTAATGGTGTATGGCTTCACCACAGTGTGAATTCCTTTTAATGTCAGTTTCTCTATGGGGGATTAGCCACCACAGATGTCACAGATCCTGGGAATATCTTCCATGATAAAAAAAGGAGAGCTGGCATCTCAACTGTCATTTAATAATCTACAGACTCGTTAATTTATGTTTTATGATATTTGATACCTACAGATACAACAAACCTGTTCTTCAAGTGCTTGCTGGTTTGATTGTAAAATGTGTGTTAATTTATGTTCTTGTAGAACAGTTAGATTATAAAATGCCATGTTGTCTTTGCTTTGAATTTTTTAACATACCAGTGGATAAATCAGAAGTGCTGAATATCCCATTATATATATGTATACATATAATTGCATATATATTCAAGCCTCTTTGACTAAAAACTTCTCCCTGCCTTTTCTCTCTTTGCCCTGTGTAATGTTAGTCTAAAATGCTGGTTAAGGTCAAAACAAGTTTATGCCAGTTAAAAACAGCCATATGGAAAGTTCCAGCACTGAGCCCCATAAGCTATGAGGGAGGAATTTATGGCCTCGCAATGCTCCCAGTGCTTCTCTTTAATTAACTACTCTAAGCATCCTAAAATTCTCAACAGCAATCTGCCTGACAACAGGGAGCCCTCTAGATCTGTATATAGTAGTAATCACTCTGCCCAACAGTATCCTATATAGATATCAGGTGTTCTGTGACCTCCAGTAGACTGTCACACTTCTTTGTTCTGCATTGAAGATGTGAAAAATAAGTTGGTTCAATTGTTTTGCTGTTATTTAAGGCAAGCATATCCCACGTTCTACTTTACTAATTTTACTTGTAGAAGCATGTTTGTTTCTCTGTTTTTAAGAAACTGTCAAAAAGACAGAATTCCACAATTCTTTTGGGAGTGTAGACACATGTATTTCTCTTTTATGAAATGTTTTTCTTTTCTATTGAGTTTCCATTTCCTTGCTTCAAAAGAAGGACACTTAGATGTCCTCTGGAGGAAGAGAGACAAGTGTGTCAGTATTTAATCCTGTCAAAAAGGAGGTGCTCAAGATCTGTGATTTGGCTTTCTTTATATCTGTGCCTTTATTATAAATGACTGGTTCTTGTTATGATTCAGTTCTCTGTGTATTGCTACCTGCAAACTTTATCAGTATTTATGTATTTTCTTCTTTGTCAGTGTTGAAAACATGAAAAATCTCTGACTACAGATTCATCTCATCTTAATGACTCAGTTCTTAATTCACTTGTATTTGCTTGTTTAGTTCTAACTATTAATTGGAATTAAGAACAGTTATTCATAAAAAATCTTACAGCAATTCAAGTGCTTTATGTCTGTGCCTCCCACCTTCATCAACCAGGTTTTCATTAAAAAAAAGAGAGTAAGTAAATCTCATGTAATGAGATGTATGATTTCTTCCAAGCTGCCTTTGATTAGGACATATTTATGCCCCGTAAACATCTAAAATTTTTCTTCCTTCAAATTTTTAAAATTCTGGTAAAAAGTATTTTGTAATAACTACAAAATGATTATTAGGCATAAGGTGGTGTTATACGGATGTCACTGATTTTTATAATGATTTATTGCAAGGACTTTAATGTATTCTGGGTATGTGCAAATGGACTGGCCTGGGACATTAATTCCCTCACAGAACTTAGGAGAAGCTGTAGCACTTGCTGAGGTTTTAGGTAAATATTTTCAGGGTTAACTTGTACTGTGATTTGTGCTAGTAGATGATCTGCTTCCAGTCTAACCAATTCAGAGCAACTTTGGGCATGATTGCAGAGATGGTGTTGGGAATGTGTCTAAAGGCTGTAAGGTTTTGGGGACAGTTACAAAAAGGTACAAAAAATTAAAGCTCCTTGATAATTGAAATCCTAATGTGTGGTTGCTACAGCAGTACTAAAGATACTGATATTTACTTCTATGAAATGATGTTACTGTCTTTGGTTCCACGTTTCAGTTTTCTCACTGTCAGAGGTAAGTACTGATCAATCCATTACTGTGGAAAAAATGCCTGGAAATAATATGGCCTTTAGAAGATTTAGGTATATTGCTTTTCATCTCATTGGGTGAGACAATATTTTTGTTTAAAGAAATGGGTAAAAAACAGTGTCTGAGTTACAATTCATGTTACTTTAAAATCTTTGTCTTGTTAGCTTGTATTTCTTTCCTTTTGAAGAAAAATCCCAAATCATCTGCTTATTTCTTCTTTTACCTCTATGCTGACTCTGTCATTACACTGATGAACCCCTTGAAGTATCTGTTACTTTTTTTGATACTGGCCAGAATGGGTCAAGGTCTCAGGTGAAGATGGAATCACAGAATCATAAACCATCTCAATTTGAAGTGACCCAAAAGGATCAAGTCCAACTCCCTGCTCCTCACAGGACTACCTGAATATGTATGAGAGAATTTCTGAAGCTACAAAGGCAGTTAGACATCTGACTGAAAATCAGTATTAACTGAATACTTCACTCCCTTTCTACCTTTGAAAATCTCACTGTATAATAATATTTCCCTC